>JAHIAM010018170.1:0-22223 GCA_021605205.1 Aegilops longissima | reverse complement strand
ATTTGATGCTCAACTCAAAATCCTACACCTACCAATCTTTCGAGTGAAGCCTTTGAAATCTCATACCAACAATTCTTCAAGGATGTAGACGGCTTCTCCGTCACGAGGAATTTGTTCTCGATCGAGGGAGTTAGAACCATAATTGCCTACACAAGGAGGAACATGATAGCCCCGAGGAATTTGATGTTCAAAATTGACCGCGTCATGTCATGCCACCGCCGTCCCAAATATCTTATCCACCTAACGGTCATATCATTGAAGGGCATTTATGTCTTATCATGTCGGGCTGCTCCCTAGGCTATAAATAGTCACCTCACAACCACTAGTTGGTTGGCTGCCCGAGAGAACTTGACACTTGTCATTTGAGAGCAACCCATCCTCCGAGGACTTTGAGCGAAAATCATCAAGTGAGGAAAACCCAAAAGTGAGGAAAAACCCAAAACCAAACCCCAACAAAACCCAAAGTGATTGAGCATCATCAAGAAATTGATCCTCGGTGATCCGACGCTTTTACCTTTGAAGATCTGTGCTTCTTCCATTTGGTTAGGCGCCACGGTCTAGAGCATCCAAGAGGAATTGTGGATCGCCGAAAGACCAAGTATGTGAAGGTTTGAAGTCGCTCAAGACTTACTACGAGTGATTGGACGAGGTCTGCGTGACCTTAGTTCAAGGAGAATACGGTGAGGACTTGGTGTCCTGAGCTGCGTGCTCAAGTGATCGGGTGTCCGGATCGTGGTCCTCGAGTTTAAATACTCAGCCGCCCAACCGTGACGCATAACCGAGACAACAGCTGGAACTGGTCTACCAAATCATTGTCTTCACCAACCTAACTGGTTCTATTTCCTCAACCCTTTCATTTCCTCACAACTATGTTGAGTGTTTGTCATATCTGTGTTTGAAGACTTTGATCAAGACTTTCTCAATTTCCCGCTCAATTTCTTCACCGCTTGTCTTCATCTTGTGTTATCCTCGTGATTACGCTTTTCGCACTCGTGATTGTCTTCATTTCATCATGATGACTATGCTTGTAATCTGCTATGCTTACTTCGAGTACTTATTCCGCTGCATGTATTTCTTCGCTAAGGAATTTCCTCACCAGCAATTCCTCAAAGAAGAATTTATAAAATTCTCTAAAATCATCTATTCACCCCCTCTAGTCGATATAACGACTTTCAATTGGTATCGAGCAAGGTACCTTGTTCGTGTGATTTTGGTTTAACCACCGGAGTTTTAGTTATGTCGACCGCAGGTATGATCAAGGTCTCAGCAGGGTGTCCTACCTTCGATGGGACTTACTACTTTCATCGAAGAACAAAATGCTAATGCATCTTGAAGCAATTGACAACGATCTCTGGTATGTTGTGACAAAGGTGTTTCCTCACCACACCCTCTCCGAATGATGCTGATGTGAAGAGATTCAAGCAACTCGATTCTCAAGCTTAAGAATATCATATGTGGCCATCTGAGCAAAGGTCAATATGGAAGAGTGAGTGCTTGGAATCTGCTAAACTCATCTGGACAAAGTCTGCCAAAGTAAATGAAGGTGTTTCAACTCAGCGTGACTCTCGAGTTGATGTTCTTCGAATCTCTTCAACCGCTTCAAAAGACTCGACAACTAAAATGTTCAACAAACCTTCGATCGCCTCACCGACATCTCAAATGAGCTTCAAGCACTGGTGCCACCGACATCACCGACCATGAGGTGGTGAAGAAATTGCTAAGATCGCTTGATTCCTCATTTGACACTCGCAATCGATGATACAAGAACGAGCTGACTACAAGTCTCTTGATCCTCGCCGATATCCTCGAAGGCTAAATACTCACGAAGTTCCAGCTTTGCTGAAAAGAGAGATCTCTATGGTTCTCGCTATGGAAAACACGCCTCAAGGCCAAGGCTGAATCTGAATCGAGAGTGAAGACTCTAGTAGCCTTTGAGATCCCAAGAATTTGGCCAGAGCTAGCATCGCCGTGAAGAAATTCCAGAAATTCACAAGACGTGGTCGCTTTGGAAAATCCTCAAGAAGCAAAGTGATTCCTCATCTAGTGACTATAAGCGAAGACTTTGCCACAAATGCAAGAAACCTGGTCACTATATCCAAGATTGTCCTCGTGGGAAAAGGAATTAAGAAAGAAGAAACACAAGGATTACAGCCTCGATGACGAAGAAGAAGAAGAAATCATCAAAATCTTCATCATCAAAATCCTCAAAGCCTTCTTTTCTCACAAGAAGAGCAGCTCCAAAAAGGCTCTGCATTCATTGGCAAGGAAATGGACTCAAGCTGAATCTGAGGAAAATGAGGAAGAGGAGGAGTCTCAAGAACTAACTGGTGTGGCTAGTCCTGCTCTTGCATCGCTTATGTTAGCAAGTCCATCTTCAACATCAAGAAACCGACCACCGACAAACCCGATGAGGAAAATGATGACTACGCCCCACCTATTGCTTCATGGCAAAGGTGCTAAGGTACTCAATTTCACCTCCTCCTCGAATCTAGTGAAAATGAATCGATGAGGATCTCAAGCCCAGCTACTCTAAACTTGCTAAGATTGCTATAAAACAACAAAGGGCTTTTGAAAAGGTTCAAAACATGCTAGATAAGAGTGATGATATGTTAGGTGAAGAAATGGATCGCACTCAAGCCCCGATCGAAAATCTTCAGAGTTCGCCTAGGCTTGACAGTTTTCAAGGTCATCATAACACTCTCTTATCTCGATCATGAGAAACTTTCTTATGAATTTCTTCAAAGAAAGCAAGATCTTGAGAAGCTAAGAGCGAGTTATGAAGATCTTCGTAAGGAGCGCGATTCATTACTTGCTCAACAAATCAGCGCTTCTCAAGAAGAATTTGTTCCTCCATGCTTAAAGTGCATTGAACGTGAATCGCTAATTCTTCACCAATGTTCAAATGCTTCAACTGTTACAAATTCTTCACTCGCCTCGCTATCACTAATTCCTCATCCGAGGACATTGCTAGTATCACCGACGATGCAGGGTTGAAGGAATTGTACATGACAGCATGTACAAAAGCCTCAAAGGGCATCGACTCTTTGTGATGTGCTTAAAAAGCAGATCCTCAACAGAACCCTAGGAAAGAGGGTATTGCCTTTGAGAGGAAACTCAATGCTGATGGAACGATCGAAGCCCGAGAAGATCCCAAAACCTCATGGGTTGCTGCAAAGGGACCTCCAGCTGATCCATCTACCTTATCCGGCTTTACATGTGAATTTCTCATTCTCGATGATGAGTCATTTGACTCAAACTATAAACTGTCTCAAAATCAGAATGGTGAAGTATTTGCTAGATATGTTGGCACTAATCAGTAGAACGGTCCCCTATGAAGAAAATCTGGGTTCCCAAGAAATGTCTTGAAAGTCTTCAGTGAATGTCCTCATGACACCACCGTGAAGAAAAGGAACCCAGATCAAATTCTTCATATGGACAAAATTCTTCATATGGATCCAAGTCCTCATACGGACCAAATTCTCACGTGGATCAAATTCCTCAAAAGGATCAAAGTCCTCATATGATTATCATCGTGCTAATAACTCTGTTTCGCAGGTAGAGCTAAGGGCTATGAATATGTGCATTATTCTTCAAACCAATATGTTCATAAGTCCTCAAGAATTTCTCTCGCTTATTCATATGCTTACCCTAACCCCTCTTATGTGAAACGAAATGGTTTGGCCTCTATGCCACCATTCTCATATGGTGCTCGCAATGATGAACTCTTTGCCACCCCTTCAGATGTGGGTGGTGAAGAAAAGAACTAATCTCTTCGCATAGGGTCAGGTCTCCGCACGTGCTCTTAACGCTCCCAAGAATTTGGCGGGGCCCATAAAATGCCCGAAAGGACGCAGTTAATCATGATGAAATGAACTTTCATTTCACACGCCCTCATACCGCTTATCTAAATACCGATCGATGAAATTCATCTCGATGAACTTGATATCATATTCTTCACCGATGAAGTATATGAGATCGTAAGTTGTACTAATTCATCCGCAGGATGATCAACCCAAAGCCACCGAGTGGGTTCTCGATAGTGGATGTACAAATCACATGACGGTGACAAGAATCTATTGATGGATGCTCCTTATCACCGCCACATCTCAAGCATATCATCTTTTGCCGACAAAGGCAAAAGTCGTATTGGGACTTGGTAAGGTTGCTATCTCTAGGACATGCACATGGACAAAGTCATGCTTGTTGAGTCTTTAGGATATAACCTCATGTCGGCCTCAATGCTTTGTGATCTTGATATGGTAGTTATCTTTGGCAAGTATCGTTGTGTTGTGATTATGGAAGTCGACAATTCCAAAGTCTTCAAGGCTTTTAGGAGAGGAGACTTGTATATTGTTGATTTCCACGTGTCCACAACCAGCCGTGTGCCTACTTGCAAAAGCTTGTATATGGCTATGGCATCGACGACTTGGTCACGCAGGCATGAGGAATTTGCACACGCCATGGAAGAAGAAGCATGTCATTGGCATTGAGAATGTCAAATTCTCAAGGATCACTTATGCGGAGCCCGTGAAGTCTGAAAATGACCAAGGCCAAGCATCCAAATAAGACTATCATGACCACTACTCGCCCCTTCGAATTGCTTCACATGGACCTCTTTGGTCCCAATCATTACTCAGTCTGTCGTTAATGAAGCATCACTATATGGCTTTGTTATTGTTGATGATTACTCTACACATGGGTACACATTGTTACTAAAAATCAAGTGCAGGAAATCTTCAAACGATTTTCCTCGAGGGCTTCAACCAACTTTGGTGTGAAGATCAAGCACATCAGAGTGACAATGGAACTGAGTTCAAGAATTCGGACTTGATGATTATCTTGATGAACTTGGTATTACTCATGAGTTATCTCGCCCCTATACTCCTCAAAGAAATGGCGCTGTGGAGCGCAAGAATGAACTCTTGTTGAGATGGCTCAGACTATGCTTGATGAATACAAAACGCCTAGTCGCTTCGGATTGAAGCAATTGACACATGCGCCACATCATCATCAGAGTATATCTTCACAAATTCTTCAAGAAGACTGCCTATGAACTCCTCACCGACAAGAAACCCAATGTAAGTTATTTCAAAGTCTTCGTGCTAAATGCTGGATTAGAGATCCTCACCACACTCTAAATTTGCAACCAAAGCACATGAAGGTTTTATGCTTGGTTACGAAAGGACTCGCGACACCTACAGTAGTCTTCAACATCGACTTCACAAGATTGTTGACATCAGAGATGTGCGGTTCGATGAAACTAATGGCTCGCAAAGAGAGCACCTACCTTCTGTGTTAGATTAACCAGACCGAGGATTCTATCAGTTCAAGGCAACCGAGGATGTCATTCCCATCAAGAAACTCTGAAGAATTCATTCCTAGACGAAGAACGCCGAAGATGCACTCAAGATAATGTCAAGAAAATGGTGCCGAGAAAATGATCAAATTCCTCAAGACAACCAGCTCATCCTCGCTGCAAAAGAAGTGCAAGTTGACAAGATCATCGATGACATTGAAGCGCCAGTCCTCTCACTCGCCAAAAGCTTCACACTTATCTAACTTTTGTGGGCACTATGCTTTGTCTCTATCACAGAGCCCACTAAGGTAGATGAAGCATTTCGAGCCGGAGGGATTCAGGCCATGCAAGAAGAATTACATCAGTTCGAGCTCAACAACGTCCGGGAACTGGTCAAACGTCCGATCCTCGCAAGCATAATATCATTGGCACAAAGTGGATCTACCGCAACAAGCAAGATGAAATGGTCTTGTGGTGAGGAATAAGGCACCACTAGTAGCTCAAGGCTACACGCAGTTGAAGGAATTGATTTCGATGAAACTTTTGCACTGTTGCTAGACTTGAGTCTATTCAAGATATTACTCGCCTATGCTAACCATCACAATATCACTTTATATCAAATGGATGTGAAAAAGTGCATTCCTCAATGGTAAGCTTGAGGAAGAAGTATATGTTGCTCAACCCCTGTGTTTTGAAGATCCAAAGAATCCCGACAAAGTCTTCAGACTAAATAAGGCCCTCTATGGCCTCAAGCAAGCCCTACAAGCGTGGTATGATACATTGAAGGAATTCTTCGTGAAGAATGGCTTCACACCGTTCACTCGACCCTACTCTCTTTACTAAATCTTATGATGGTGAACTGTTTGTGTGCCAAATATATGTTGATGATATTATCTTTGGCTGTAATTGACCAACGTTATAGTGATGAATTTGTTTATATGATGAGTGAAGAATATCAAATGTCTATGATGGAGAGTTGAAATTCTTCTTAGGTCTTCAAATTCAACAACACAATGGCATATTCATATCTCAGAGAAATACCTCAAAGATGTCCTCAAGAAATTCGCATGCAAGATTGCAAAGGTGTCAAATTCCTATGCCCACAAATGGCCATCTATGCACCGATGAAAATGGTATTGACTTTGATCACAAGGTATACCGCCCATGATTGGTTCTTTATTGTACTTATGTGCATCTAGGCCAGATATAATGCTTAGTGTTTGCATGTGTGCCCGATTTCAAGCTACACCAAGGAATCACACCATAAGGCTGTGAAGCATATTCTTGATATCTAGCTCACACACCAACACTAGGATTATGGTACCCCAAGGGCTCTACTTTTGATCTCATTGGATATTCGACTCGACTATGCTGGTGATCGTGGACCGCAAGTCAACATCCGGTACTTGTCATTTCCTGACGATCTTTGGTCCGTTGGTCCTCAAGAAACAGAATCATGTATCACCGTCCATCGATGAAGCTGAATACATTGCTGCTGGCTCGTTGTTGTGCTCAATTACTATGGATGAAGCAAACCTCAAGGACTACGGCATCAACGTGAAGAATGTGCCTCTCTATCGTGACAATGAGAGTGCCATCAAGATTGCTCACAACCCGTTCAGCACTCAAGACAAAGCACATTCAAATTCGCCATCATTTTCTTCGTGATCATGTGTTGAAGGGCGACATCTCCATCGAGCAGCGTGAAGACTCAAGAACAGCTAGCTGATATCTTCACTAAGCCCTTGGATGAGAAGAGATTTAGCAAGTTATGTGTGAGCTAAATATCTTAGAATCTTCGAATGTTCTTTGAAAAGGCACACATCCTAACACTTATGCAAAATTGATGACTTAGATGTGCAACACATGAAGAAACGTTTTTCTTCAATCAATGAAGAATAACACTCTAAGTGTGAAGAAATTAATGAAGAATTTGATTCTCAGAACCCTACGACAATTGTACGCGGTGTCTGAAATCATCATTCTTATACGGTGGGTCACGCCACCACCAAAGTTGAAAATCTTCAATTTGAGTTTTCCTCAGCTTTGAAATTCTTCAGCTTTTTTCAAATTCTTCAACTTTGCAAAATTCTTCACTGCTTCATTGCTCTTTTCTTCATTGGCTATATATATATATATATATGGATTTATGTCCTCTACAAAGCATTCACTTATGGCTATTTCTTCAAGTCGCTTTTTCGCTAAGTGAATGTGATCGGACCCTTCCCTCTATGCTATACTCAACCCAATCCATTCACAAATTCTTCATGCTGCGTTTCTTTGAAACTCGCTCGCAAATTCTTCACTGTGTCCTTGATAAACAAGAAATTGCAACGGAACTTTTAAAACGAATCTTATTCAAACCTTCATTTTACCACTAAACCGCTCCGCATCCCACGATGCATTATTATATTCACCCACGATCGACACGATCTCCACTACACAAGACGTGGGTGACACATGTCGTGAGAAGGAAGCGTCAGGCACGTTCGTCTCTAAATCTTCTGGACGATCCGCTTTTCACCGTGGCTATAAATACCCTCTCTCCCTTCCTCACTTTTTTATTTCGCCGACCTCTCTCCCGCCGAGCTCCTCAAACCCTAGCGCCGCCGCTTACTCCATCGTCAGCCGGTGAGGAAAAGCTTCACCGCTTTGACCTCTTCGCCGACGATCTGCTACCGACTGTGGAAAATCTTCACTCCGCCGCCACGTAGCTGATTTCCTCTCGCCAAGTTAGGCGGGAAGATCTGAACGACTAACTTCTCAACTGTTCATCTCAGTTCGTGTTCTTCACTTGGTAAATTAAAAGTTACTTTTATTACTCGCTTTGATTCTCAAATTTTCTTCAAATTCTTCAAAGGTGTTTATTCTTCAAATCTTCACACATATGAACACCTCAAATCTCTTGACTCGCTTTCTAAGCAATGATTTTCTTCAAGATTCCTCAATTGTGTGGATCTTCGATCTATACAACTCGAACCTAAGACAAAGAACGCTTATTGAAATTCTTCAAGGCTCATCTCGTCAAAATCCTCAAACTTGTTCTTTTGAAAACCTTCGAGAACGATATGACCTCTTCAAATTCCTCGCACCTATACTGCTCACGGTACAAATGTCCGCCGCTGAATCCCTAGGTTCTCATCAACTTAACTCATTTGCAGCTGCTCTCAAGAAAACTGCACACTTCTTCAGAGAACTCAATTGTTCAATTTCTCACCAAGAAAATGGCGATGGTAAGAAGCCGCAGAGGGAGGAAAGAAACCGAGGTCATGACAGCATTCAAATCCTCGAGGAAATATATGCCGACTATTGCACCGGATGAGGAAAGCAAAATCAACGCAAAAGCGATTCGTAAGATTGAACGGAGATGGGCACGGAATGGAAGGAATACCGATATGTAACCCTAAGTACATGAAGAAATTCGCTTAAATCCTCCATGCCCAAGAGCTCCTTTGGCACCAGCCAAATAGCTGATCCCACTAGCATCAAACGCGGTGAGGACTTTCCCGATGAATGGGCTAAACGCCAAGCAAAATTGGCAAAGCAAGCAAAGGAAGCGTGAAGAAATTCAATGAGGATTCTGCCGCTGTCAGCCGCCATCGAGGTCTCGTCAAACCGAGGAAATCAATGCAAAAGAAGTCTGCTAATAAGCCAAGTGCTTCATCATCTCATACCACGGCCAAGTTCCTCAAAGAAGCACCCTCCAAGCAAATTCCTCACACCGCTGCTGCTCCACCAAAGTCCTCAACTGCCCGGCCCAAACCTTCAGCCCTCAGGCACCTAGCTACTTGTCAAAGGATCTGCTGATTTTTCAATTGCCTCGTGCATCTTCGCAAGTTCCTCACTGCCTTCAATTCTTCATCCGCCCGACAAGACAAAGCAACAGCTGACGTGGTCCTCGCCCAGCCCAAGGAAGAAACAGCTTGTAGTCCACGTACCATCCGATGATGAGGCATCCGATGAAGAACTTGAAGAAATCATCGAGACCGCCAAGTTAGGGCCGCAGAGCCAAAGGTACATCTGTGCTAATCGCTATCGATCCAAGAAAGTCCTCGACTTCATTGACTCTGCACAATGATCCCAATACCCCTCTCGCTCGATCTTCCTTTACACCTGGTCAAAGTCATATGTTGACTCACTTCATCGTCAAGAAAATGGAAGTTTGAGAAGGCGAGGGAAATCAAGAAGGCTCAATACAGAAGGAGAGTTCTCAAGAAAACGTTGTCAAGATGACACCGAGGAACTCCTTCAAATCCAAACTGAAATTCAAAACCTCAGAAGAAAACTTCGACACATACTATGCTGATTGGCAAGTAGTCAAGACCAGATTCGCCGATCTCGACGAAGAAATCACAAGTGTTGCCTGCACCTGCGTAACATGAGATTCCTCAGCCGAAGCCTCGCTCAGCTCATCAAGAAAAAATGCTGATTCCGTGGCTGATGATCCCATCCCAATTAGCGAAGAAATTGCCAGGCACCCACTAGTGGTGCGCCTCAAGAAAATGCTCAAGTCAGGCAACCCAGACTGGGCTGTCAAGAAATTGCTCAAGACAGAGGAACTGCATCGCTGCTCCTCAAGAAACTGCACCAAATTCCCACCTCCTGCTCAGCTAACTCCAACTCCAATTCTTCCATCCGCTTCGATGTGAAGAAACCAAGGCATGCGAACGAGCTGCTGTGAAGAAAAGGAAAGCATCACCGCGCGATTCTTCGATCACAAGAAAATGAAGCCAATGACCAGCTCCATTGAAAACCCAATTGATGCTATTCCAATTTCTCCATACCATCAAAGGAAGTAGTTCCTTTTGGAGAAGAATATGAGATCCCAACCGATCCGATGAAGAACATCAATCTGCTGCTTCACGAGAAAATTGATGAAGAAATTGAAGTGGAAGCAATCCCTTCAACCCCATTATTCCTCATCGTACCATGAAATTCCTCAAGCGGTATCGAGGAAATTGAAAATGAAGATGTGGATATTGGATGCACCACTCCAAGGATCAATGATGACTTTTGGGAAAGTCAGCATCCCAATACTCCTCTCTTCACCCCGCTCAACAAGTTCCTCACCCCCGCATGCATCTGTCCAAATAGACTCAAGAAAATCAACCCATCGGGTTCGTGCATGAAGAAATTCCAGCCACTAGTGCTGATGAAACTGCTGCCACGCTGAAATCCTCGATCGCATGTTGAGGACCAAGAAATTCCTCAGTCAAGAACCTGAACTTACGATTCCCGAGGTGGTGATGCAACTGATCGACACCCTCTCGCCAAAGCAAAAGAATCCGCTCTCAACCAAACAAAAGTTCAAGGCTGAAGATTTCTTTGCCGAGCATGTGTTCTTCATCGAATATAATCCTTATGATTCTGCTCGGATTAGGAAGAGGCGCTTCGACTGCCACCAAGCCAACTTCTATTCCTCTGCTTTTCAACAAGGACAAAATCTTCGATCATGCTCATATTCCTCATGTGGATATGGAGTCGCTGCCAGCTTTGAGCCCGCCCTAAGTGTTCTTCACGACGCAGGTCTTCTAAACTTTCAGACCGATATTTGTGATTGGAACGAAGAGCTAATTCTTCATTCTATGCAACCCCGCACATCACCGGAGACGCTCAAGATGTACTTCATGGGTCTTGGATTGATGACCGAAAACATTCACTACAAGGCACCAAGAAGTGAATTGCTTCGGCTCACCCACTCAGTCCTCCGATTGATGGTGCACGATCTATGAAGAAAAGGAACTTTCAAATCACTATATGCAAGTGCCGATGAAGCCTTTGAAGCCAAGGCAAGCCCTAAGAACCAAATTCTCGCAAGGAATTATTATATGTGCCTCAATAGTCATCGAATTTTGACGAAGACTATGAGTCCTATCAAGGGCCACGACTCGAACGATGAAGAAGTCGCACATCATGAAGAATATGCTTTTCAACATCATCCATGGCGTATCCTGGCCAATTTCCATGATTTCTTCATGAGGACTCGCTAACATTGCCATGTCACCTTTTGAGCTGAAGCCTTATGCACCTTGGATTATGAGATTCATCAGTCAAGATCTTCACTGAATTACAAGGTCGACACTTTGAACCACCGCAGCTACCTGCCCTCGATTGAAGTCCTCAAACGGCCAATTGCCTCACTGATGAAAAGGGAAAGGCTATCGCTGTGATAGATGAAGGCATTCGCCCATTGATGGACAGTTTCAAAGCAAAGATCCTACTCCACCAATGATGACTCGCCACACATGACTCTCGCAAGAAATACCACCGCTACAAAAAGTCCTCAAGCTATCTGCACCTGTGGTGATGACTCGATCGTGAGTTACTCCTCGCCTTCATCAAGGTTGATCGCAATCATAAGTGGGTCAAACGCCGCTTTGGTACTCTTCTTTACAACATGACCTCAACTCACAATGCAAAGGAAGAAAACCACTACTACCTTCATGAAACCTTCAAGCGCACTCGGGCTGTTCTTTCACATGTCTACAATGAAGAAGAATCTGCAATCAATGGGACTCAAGGAAGAATTTGATGGTCTGCACCTCCTCCAAGAAATTCAAGAAAGGTCAAAGTTCCTTCCTTGGTGGCTAGCTCCTATTCTTCATCTCGCGACATCGATGAAAATGAAGATTTGGAAGACATCGCTGCTGGTCCTACTTCAACAAACAACCCCTAAAATGTCAAGGCCCTCTTCTTCAACTTGAAATTCTTCAAGAGCGTTAGTCCTCGTTTCGATCCTTTGGTCATTCGATGACAAAGGGGAGAAATTTGAGTTAGTCTTCGCGCGTCTCGCTTTTTGTCTATATACGTGATTTTATTAAGTTACAACTCTCGTTCTTCCTAAACCTTTTATTGGATCGAAGTTGTAATCTTAAACCCGATGGTGCTTTTGATACTTTTGATGCATTATTTTGCATAATCTGAATACCATCAAGCACCATATTTCATCATGCATTTCAAATTCCTCATATTATATGTCAAAATGTATGTATGAATTACAAGATATAGGGGAGATCTCCATGATTCAATTCTTCAAATGTGCATTGCCTCAAAAGCAAATTTCTCACTATGCACATCTTCGTGGGAGTTCTTCTATATCTTGCAATCAAAATCCTCATTATCAGTGATTTACACTTCATATATTTATCCCCTTTGAAAACTTAACCTATGTTGTCATCAATCACCAAAAAGGGGGAGATTGTAAGTGCATCTAGTGCCCCTTAGTGATTTTGGTGTATTGAAGACTTATAGGTTAAGTAACTAATGCGTTTGTGAGTGTACACAGGTCTATAAGTCTATGAGGAGTTTGATATTTACAAGAAAAGTCGAATTTAAAATGAAGTTCTTCAATCAAGACTTTGATATTCAAGACTTTTCAAGACTTTGAAAGTGAAGAAATTGTGTGATCCTCAAGACTTGGTATTCATTTGAGGAACATGAAGCGTGAAGACTTTTGTTTTCAGAGTTTCATTTTCTTTCTTGAGTCATAGGAAACACCGCATCGTTAAAGGGGTCGAGGAAATACTAAGGAAAAATTTCCATTTGATGCTCAACTCAAAATCCTACACCTACCAACCCTTCGAGTGAAGCCTTTGAAATCTTATACAGCTCAGTCAATTTCTTCAAAGGATGTAGACGGCTCTTCCGTCAGCCGAGGAATTTGTTTCGATCGAGGAGTTAGGAATTCGCCAAAGGCGAATTGCCTACACAAAGTGAGGAACATGATAGCCCCGAGGAATTTGATGTTCAAAATTCGACCGCTGTTAAAGGCGCGCTACCGTCCCCAAATATCTTATCCACCTAACGGTCATATCATTGAAGGGCATTTATGTCTTATCATGTCGGGCTGCTCCTAGGCTATAAATAGTCACTTCTACAACCACTAAGTTGGTTGGTTGCTCCGAGAGAACTTGACACTTGTCATTTGAGAGCAACCCATCCTCCGAGGACTTTGAGAGAAAATCATCAAGTGAGGAAAACCCAAGTGAGGAAAACCCAAAGTGAGGAAAACCCAAAACCAAACCCCAAAAACCCAAAGTGATTGAGCATCATCAAGAAATTGATCCCGTGGATCCGACGCTTTTACCTTTGAAGACTGTGCTTCTTCCGCACGGTTAGGCGCAAGGTCTAGAGCATCCAAGAGGAATTGTGGATCGCCGAGTGACCAAGTATGTGAAGGTTTGGAAGTCATCAAGACTTACCACGAGTGATTGGACGAGGTCTGTGACCTTAGTTCAAGGAGAATACGGTGAGGACTTGTGTGTCCTGAGCTGCGTGCTCAAGGATCGGGTGTCCGGATCTGTGTCCTCGAGTTTAAATACTCACCGCTCCAACCAGACGCATAACCGAGACAAAGAGTTGGAACTGGTCTACCAAATCATTGTCTTCACCAACCTAATCGGGTTCTATTTCCTCAACCCTTTCATTTCCTCATAACTATGTTGAGTGTTTGTTCATATCTCGTGTTTGAAGACTTTGATCAAGACTTTCTCAATTTCCTCGCTCAATTTCTTCACTGCTTGTCTTCATCTTGTGTTATCCCCGTGATTACGCTTTCTCAGATCTGTGATTGTCTTCATTTCATCATGATGACTATGCTTGTAATCTGCTATGCTTACTCGAGTACTTATTCCGCTGCATGTATTTCTTCGCTAAGGAATTTCCTCACCAGCAAATTCCTCATTGAAGAATTTATAAAATTCTAAAATCGCCTTATTCACCCCCTCTAGTCGATATAACGCACTTTCACCAATAGTCAAGAATAGCACATGCTACCGTATTAACGGCGCATAATGCCGAGGATATCGTGGCAGCTTAATGCCGGATTCGTAGGCTCTAAACCCGGTCAAATGGAAAAAGCCACTTAAAAGAAATATCAGCTCATCCGGGCTTGGACCGAATACTTATCGCCGTGCTATGTATACACGGCACTTCAAAACCAGCCAATCACACCAATCGGGATTGTTGGTGTTCGCTAAAAGGTGCAAGTTAAATGCCGAAAATGGTAGACAAGGGGCTGTATAGCCATGACGTAGGAGGTAGCCATGGCGTCGAACAATAGGGGGATGTATGGCTTCCACAAGTGCGGACGATGAAATATGATATACGCAACTCACATACCCAAAAGGGAGCGTAAGCGCGTCTTCGGGACGATATGCGTTTGGAGCCACCGCCTCTAAAGTTCAACCCACGGGTCCTCCCCGCCTGATCACTTTTGATCAAGGACCACCCTACTCAGCATCTCGCTATGGCGGATTCGGCCGCATTGGTTCTAGACCCAATCATTGGGACGGATTTCACCTCACTAGAGTCTTGGTGGACGGCGGCAAGAGCCTCGAACCTGCCTTATCATGATATTGAGAAATGCATAGATCCTCAAGGATCAAACCCACAAAGACGACCTTTAAAGGCGCCATACCAGGTGTAGAGGCTAAGATGTGCTCTGCCACACTTGAGGTGGTCTTCGGATCCCCGGATAATTTCAAGCGAGGAGTTAATCTTCGACATAGTCCTGCTCAAGAGCTGGTTATCAATGCGATCTGCTTCTGGACAAACCGTGACGGTAAAGTTCAATGCGGTGCCGCACTACGTGACCAAGGCTCAAGATGCCGTGCCCTCAAGAGTCATTACGGTCAATGGAAACACCGAACGCCTCTTCGAATCGGAGGAGCATACCATGTTCTCTCAAGCGGCGGAAGTACAAAGTAGCTCTCTGGCAATTCTACATCTGCTATTAAACGTCCGGACACCGCTAAGCGCTACCGAGTAACTTTACAACAAGACCGCCTCGCACGCTCCGAGCAAGTAGCAATAATGCGGCCCCAACCCCAGCCCTCGCTAAATTAGGCAAACAAAGATTACTGCCAGACATAATTACGCCTAGAAATACCATGGGCAGGGGGAGGGGCACGACCACCTGCAGATGCCCAAAATGTGCGCTCAACCGCACTAGGGGCTCCCGATTTTGTCATTCTTTTTTCTTACTTTTTAGGACTCCACTTCCTCCGGAAGGCCTGGTCCTGCAGTGACAATCGCCAACACACTAGGTGCAACAGCCAGGAGGTAGAAAGCTACGCCAATGTCCAGGGTGGTCTCTATAACGAGCTAAATACCCATCTTACATACCGCCTCTGCAGCTTGCCCTCGAGGGGGACATGTCAATAGTCCCATCTCTTGCTTATCGCACTATTTGTATCGCTCGCTCACAAAGAGCCTTTTAATAAACAATGCTCAGCTTCAGCTTATTATTGCATTTTCTATTTATTTCTTTTTTCAATACATATGTTCAGTTATGACATTTAGCACCTGTGACACTTTGGTACGGCTAACATACGCCAGGGCCTCATACTTCTATAACATACAGCGTGAGAAGTCCTAACACTTTAACAAGTGCGGCACCTCAATCTTATAGCATTATATGCACTGCATTCAATCATGTCTTGGGTCAATAGTTGGCTTTGCCTGCTCCTATGTTTTGGTACCTTTTACGCCCGCTATATCGGCTAGGTAGCGCTTAGGAGAACTACTCACGGCTGTGCCTCAAGCTGAGCTTGGGTTTAGCACTCAAGAGAGAAAGCTAAAATGACCGGGCATGATAGGGCGAGAGCTGGTCGCTGCTCGAGAGGTTTCGAGTCCCTAAAGACTTATGCCTCTTAGAGAGGAGGAGTCGGCTTTGTCCGCCTAGGCGTGATAGCGCCTCGAACTCGATCTTCTCGATACTAGGGGCTTCACCAAATTTAAAAAATTATAGAATTCTATGGCTATGGAGAGTGATAAAGCATTATAGTCTGATTGCCTTTGTTCACAGTCTGAAGCGCCTCAAGGACCCAAGAATGGGAACAAGAGCGTCAGTGTTTATCCCTAACACCCAGCACTCGTGGCATGGGGATGGGTTTATCGACTTGCCATCTCTCTTTATTTAATAAACGGCCGCATGTAGGTAATATTTTGAATTAAAACTCGCTGCTTAGCGATATGAACAAGTTTTCAGCGCAAGTGATAACACGAGTGAGTTTACTCAAAATTACATCCTTGGAACATTCATCCGCCATAGGCGGCACCTTCAGACGCCTTGTCGGTGTGTACTAGAGTAGGGGTACCCTAGTATCCCTAAATCGCACTCGCAGCCAGCACTTCGCAAGGTGGCTGGCCTGGGTGACCGCTGCAGGTCCTGCGGCTCCTTTGGAGCCATTCAAGAACAAAGTATCAAGGCCCCTGCAAGAGGAGCTTGCCGGAAGACCACTCAAGACACACGGCGAAACAAAGCCCCGCAAGAGGAGCTTGCCAGGAAGGCTTGCGTGGAGCGACAAGCCCTTGAAAGCGCACAGAGATTCCGCCATGGCAAGGCGCTTTGTCCAAGGCAGTCTCTCTTCATCTCCGCCCAGCTCATCCGCCAACGTGTCGCCATGGGGCTTCCTCTGCACGCGTGTCAATTGGGCTATGCCGCCAGCAGGGAGCAGCGGCGAGCGTATGTACGACAAGCTACCATCGTGGCAAACGGAGGCGCACTTGACGGTCCCTTTACAATCTGCTCAGCGATCGACGGTATTTATTACTCTTTGTCCTTTGCCGCCGTAATTAGGTATAGGGCAATCAGACATTGTGCTGCTGGTGTACCAACCACTATTTTTACATTTGTACCTCTTATATGCGCTGCTACCTGTGGTGACCCCTTGAGACTATAAAAGGAGGCCCAAAGGCAACGACAAGAGGGTTCTGCCTGCTCGCTTCATCTGACTCACACGAGACCACATTCACTTAGGCTAGGTTTTGTAGCCCCATTGCTCCCTAGCAAGAAACACAATACAATCCACCAAGCAAAGAAGAGGAGTATTACTTCCTGAGAGCTCCAAGTCAGGTAAATCTGCCGTGTGCACGCCGATCCGCTTTTGTGCATTCTCCCCCCTCCCAACCACAAGGGACCAGGTCCCATAGGTGTTCGTGGGTCACGATTAGCCTCCCGACATCTTTGGCGCGCTGTGGGATGCCGAGGCTGTGTGAACTGGATCCGTGTGTCACACGAGCAACTTCTTCATCACTCTTTCATCAACATGCCCTCAAGAAGAAGGCTTCATGCGGCAGCAGAGCTGTCTGGCTGTTAAACCCACTCACCACCGGAGCACGACGAGTGGTGGGGAAGACGCTCGCGGAGGAACGGGAGGCTGCCGAGAGCCCACGATGCCGCCAGGTCCATAATGCGCGCAGCGAAGTCAAGCGCCCGGTCCGCACTGCTGCCCTTCCCAAGAGGCACGGGACCGATAACGCCATGATGCTCGCAGCACCATACGCCGCGGATCAAGGCTGCTAGAGGCTCTCCCGAGGCTCCTCGAGACTCAGATGCACGCCAAAGATGTTGGTATTTAGCGGGAGTACGAGTCGCCGCAAGGGATGCTGCTCCTCCTAACTTGGTTAGGGAGTCCCAGCACATCCCGCTTTTCGCCCGCACGCCATTGCCACCCTCCACTCCATGCGAAGCCTTGGCAAGAGCTCAACTGCTTCTAGACTACCCTCCAACGGCCGGCTAAGGTCGACTGAGTGGGAGGACCACCATCCGTAGTCTCATCGCTTTGCTAACGGCGACGCTCATGGGCAACTAATCACCGCGCCCTGCTGCGGGCGCGACGATTAAGACGCGAGCCGGTGGCGACGAGACCCATGGGGGTGCAAACCACCATGCACCTCCCCAACCGAAGGCCAAGATCACCAGCCTTCGATCCAGCATCGATAGCGATCCACCACCTGGCCGTTGATCCACGAGCTCGCCGTGATTCAAGCGCCAAGTTCTTAAAGAACGATGAACAAGAAGACGCCGAACTCGCGATCGAAGGCCAAGAGAAGCGCCGACGTTAATCGACCAACGCGCCTGCCCCACTGTTGATATGCATGCGCTTGTGGGAACCAGCGACTTGTCAGACGCTGTAGGTTTCGCCTGCTCACCCGTGAGCTGCGGGCAAGTCCAGCGGCTCCACAAGAAAAAACTTCTGCCCCATAAATGTGTAGAAGTATGATGGCAGGATGCACCCATCGGAGTTCTCAAAGATCTACACCATCGGTGCGTGCTGCGGGGACGAGACGACAAGATCCTCGCCAACTACTTCCTCTCGGTGCTCAAGCCAAACGCCGATCTTGGCCCATGCACTTGCCGGACAACTCCATATCTTCCCGGCAGATTTGTGTCATCAGCTTGTTTGCCTTCACAAAGCGGCCACAAACCTCATGGCCAAGAGAGTGACCTTCACCGCTGCCCGTATGGAAGGAGAGTCCTCGCAAGTTTATCCGCAGATTCAGCCATGTGCACTACAACATCCCGCACGCCCACCCCTGCCGTAAAGTGATCAAATAAGGCTTCATCGTAACGCGGAACCGCAGAGAATGAGGAAGGAGATGGCGGCGTGCAAAGTCAAGGACGCCAAGGAGCTGTATGCCTGGCCGACAAGTGCACGCTACCGAGGGAGGGAAGAAGACCTCTGGAGAGAATGTGGGAGCAGAATCGACAAGAGGAGACCGCCGACAAGGAAGAGCCAAGCAAGGAACAATGTAAAGAAGAAGAGCAAGGAGGTACTAGTTGTCGAGCAGTCCGCAACGGGAGGCGGCGCCAACAAGGGCTGGTTGGTAGCTCCGCAAGGAGGTTGCCGCAGTACACCGACCGGGCCAAGCTGTGGCGATCACCGACAAGCAGGTGACAGCCCCAAGAAGCAAGATCGCAAGATTCACCGCACCAAGGGCCACGACCTCCTAGCTGCAAGAAAGTCGAGCAGCTCGCTGAACAAGCAGAGGGCTGAGTACGAGCGGGCGTAGACAAGGAGAAGGCCCAGAAGGTGCCGGTGCAGCTAGTAAGAAGAGACCTGCTGTCAGGACGCCAGCAAGGCCAAGCAATGACAAGGAGACAGTACCTCCGCAAGGCCGCGACAAGGATGAAGACGGCGAAGACGATTTAAGACATGGAAGACGATGAAGCTGATGAGCAGTGAGTTTCAGAGGCAACAGAGGTTCTTCGTGGTTGACGGTGGTGCTTTCTTCCTGATACCTCAGACCGCCAACTCAAGCAATGGATAATGCAGGTTAATGCGGTAACCGTCTGTGAGAATCGCCAAGCAGCTCTCAAGTGGTCCAGCACGCCCATCAGCTTTTGACATTGAGGACCACCCCCGGGACGATAATCTGGCTGGTGCTTCCTCGATGTTGGTATCACCAACTATCCGCAACCTCAAGGTCACAAAGATGTTGGTTGACGGCGGGCCGCCTGAATCTGATCTCCTTCTGCAGTGCTCCGTGCTTCAAATCCTCGACAAATGAGCTCAAGAGACCGGCACTTTCCAAGGAATCAACCTGTGGAGGAGCAAGCCGAAGGAAAGATCATGGAAGCAAGAATATTTGGCGTTGGAGCTGAATTTCAGGACCGAGAGAGTCACATTCGACGTTGTTGATTTCCATTGTTCTTCCAATGGGATACTTGGCCGCCCAAAGACTCGCCAAGTTCATGGCAGCCTCTCATTACGCCCTACAACTTACTCAAGATGCCCCACCCGATAAGCCGCCATTTCTGTCCATGGCGATAAAGAAGGATGCGCTTATCCAGCCCACAAGATTTACCGGATGCAGCAGCTACGATGTGATAGCAAAACCACTTGTCGCTGAAGCTCCTGGGGAAGAACAAGACCACTTTGTCCGCAAGAGACTCTGATGCCCACTCCGCAAGCGCATTCTCTTCGAGTGCTGCGCCACTCGTTCGAGGACGCACCATCGAGCTCCACCGCAAGTGCAAGAAGATGATGGCTGCTCCGGCCAAGACCAAGAAGGTGTCCGCCATGAGGACGGCTCCGGTGGTACCTTCACCATCATGCCACGCTGACCCTAAATAGGAAGGCTAGAGCTCGTTGTTTCTCATGGGCGTATCGTCGGCGTGTTTGCATGGCAACCATCTCGACATCCCCGGTGTCCCAGTGAAAGTAATTGAGCACCACTTTAGCTGTCTATTCTCGCGCCCGCAAGCCAAAAAAAAAGTCGTAAGAAAAAAGGAGCGCCAAGAATTCATAGTGAAGAGATCAAGAAGAAGCAAGCAGCAGGCCTTGTCGAGGGGTGCTCCATCCCACGTTGTTGGCCAATCCGTAGTTGTAACGTAAAGGCAAATGGGAAATGGAGACTCCTGTGACGACTTGCTGTGATGTTAATAAAGCTTGTCCCAAAGACCCATTTCCCTTGCCACGAGTAGACCAGATTGTTGACTCCACTATTGGATGTGATTTGCTTTCATTTCTTGATGCATATTCAGGATATCATCAGATCTTCATGGCAGAAGAGGATGAAGAAAAACTGCATTCATTACACCATGTGGCACATACCGCTTCATAATGGATGCCTTTCGGTTTGAAGAATGCTGGTTCAACGCTTGCAAGAGTAGTCCATGATGCCTTTGAGCCACAAATGCACGTAAATGTAGAAGCTTACATGGATGACATAGTGGTCAAGAGCAAGGACAAAGCAACTCGTTCAGGATTTGGACGAGACTTTTGCAACTGCTGCAAGATCAACCTCAAGCTCAACCCCGAGAAGTGCGATTTGGAGTCCCATCCGCAAGCTTCTCGTGTTCTTCGTCTCGTAGAGGGAATTGAAGCCAACTCCGACAAGATTAAGGCTATTGAGCAGATTGAAGCACCAAAGCGCCAAGGATGTAAGAAGGCTTGTCTAGGCGTGGCTGCTCTCAAAGAGGTTTATCTCTAGGTCACTGAGCGCGCCCCGCCATTTTTCAAGATTTTGAAAAGGCAGGTCCAATGAAATGGACTCGGTTGAGGTTGCTACCGCAGGACTTAAAGAGGTACCTGTCCTCCACTCCAATACTTGTCGCACCTAGGCCACAAGAGAAGTTGTTGTTGTGATATAGCGGCAACCAATCAAGTGGTTAGTGCTGTGTTAGTAGCGGAGAGGGAGGCGGATGATGAGCCAAGAACCGGTGCAGTATGCATCCAACGACAAAAGCTGGGCTTCGCCACAAGCTCTGGGTCCCGATAAGGACGGATCTCAGCAGGATTATGCATAAGATGCGTAAAGGATGGTGCATCGCCTACCTACTTTGTCGGCTTCTCTTCGGGGCTAGGTCAAGGTATTCCGTGCGTAAATTGCTTTTCGGCCTCATGGCCTCGAGAAAGCTGCGCCCATTACTTCCAAGCACATGAGATAACAGTTGTCACTTGCTCAATGAAGAGGATACCGCAAAATCCGTATAACAGCAGGATTGTTGAGTGGGCACTGAACCGCCAAGCTTTGGCCTCAAGTTTGAAAGCACTTCAACTATCCAAAGCAGTAGCACCGGCAGAGTTTATAGCAGAGTGGACGCCGATGCAAGATGAAGAAATTCCAGAGATGAGCATACCTGGCCAAGCAAGTAAAAGAGTGGCTGATGTACTTTGATGGTGCCTTCGGCTGCAAGGCGCTGCCGTCTGCTGCGTTGCTTATCGCGACCCACCGGAGAGCACCTCAAGTACATAGTCCAAATGCACTTTTCCAAGGAGCAAGCAACAAATAATACCGCAGAGTATGAAGGTTTGTTTGTCTGCCTCGACTTGCGGTGGACCTTGGGATCAGAAAGCTTATTGTCAAGTGACTTCACAAATTGTCGTCCGCCAAGTAAACAAAGATTATCGAGTCCGTTGATGGAAGTTTCACGCTGATGAAGTAAGAAAGCTAGAAGAGCACTTTGAAGGCCTGCAAATGGAACATGTTTCAAGAGCTCGTAATGATATTGTCGATGTCCTATCAAAGCGCCACAAGACCTGCTACCTCGTGGAAACTGGTGGATCTTTGTGCTCAAGTCGACTCAGCCAACCGTAACGCCCATCAATCGACAGTAACAAGAAGAGGAAGTTGGTTTCCGTGACGCTTTCCCGCGAAAGCTCCCGGTCAAAGCCGCCTGCCAAGAAAGTCCCCAAAA
>JAHIAM010018166.1:0-11876 GCA_021605205.1 Aegilops longissima | reverse complement strand
TTAACGGACTCCCAGCCCTGTGGTGCTTAACGCCGGGGTTGACGTTTGACCGCCGGGCCCCGGGGGTCAGGTCGTGATTAGCTTAAACCCACCTAACCTACCCTCCCGACATCACCGGGCCCTAGTGCCCAATCTCAATTAAATTAAAATAACCCCCTTAACTCAGGTCCCACGGGCCCACACGCCGTTTGACCCAGCCGCAGTTATTGACGATGTTGAAGGTCGAAATATTTTATTTTCTCGAATTAATTTAAATCAGGAAATTCCGAATATATTCAAAACTTCAAAATTCATAGAAATTCAACCGTAGCTCGATTAAATAATTTATATATGAAAATTATCAAAAATTCAATCTATCCATCTGACTAGTTTCATGCATGACAAACCAACTTATACATGCTGTATAAGGAAACTCTAAAATGGCATTTATAAGAGCTTATTTGAATTGCATTTGAACCTTTGGTTCAAATGGACTTCATTCAAATCAATCCGTTGCATTAACTCAAACAGATCACATCTACATGCCATGTTCATGCATCATATTGTTGCATATGATTGTGAGATTGGACTGCCTTTCTCGATAGGTCCCGCCCGAGACGCTCCAGGTACTGCCATGAAGCGTGCCTCCCTTGTTGACTTACCAGCAAGCAAACCCCTTGTTCATTCCGACAAATCCTACTCTCCGCCCTGCCTCGCTATTGCATTAGGACAACAAATTCACGCTACTTTGTGTAGTAGTTGAACCCATTCCTCCCATGACCCCCACCACAAGAATAGTTAAACCCACTAGCATGTGTAGGAGTTGATTGAGCCATGTTGTGTTCCTACCATGCTATGCCTGCTATTGCTTAGAGTTGTGTCGTCCATTCATTGGGAATGAATTGGAGAGCCTTTATGTTCCATGCGAGAGTGAAGTGTGGAACACGCGGTAAAGGTAGTGAGAGGCCATGTAGGAGCATGGTGGGTTGTCTCACCGAACCGCCCTAAGCAATCGAGTTCTATGTATGTTGTCCAATGACTCGAACTACCACACATTGTTCCGAACTCACCCTCTCGATTTTAATCAACTTGATCTCTGCCCGAGTCGCAACTATTTCGTGTTTGTAGGTAGTGCTTTTTTTTCCAAGTGGCACCCGGGGGCTTGGGAGATAGGCATGTGGCACTGTACCAAGTGGCACCGATGGTGGGCTTGGGAACCCGCCACATCGCTTGCGAGCGACACCCCCCGGATTCCTGGATGGAACCCAATAGGCGATAAGCCCGACTAGAGTCTTGTGTGGTTAGTCCGGGGTTTAACCTCGCCAAAGCCCCTGAAGGTTGCCGAGATACATGACGGTAATGGCGGTAAGGGCGAGAGCGGGTGAAGAAGTACACCCCGCAGGTTATATGATCTATTCAATAGCCGGTCCTGGTTATGGACTTTTGGATGCTTACGTGGTACATAGACAACTTGAAGTGGATACCCTTAAAATGCTCAAGACAAGTGTGAGTGCTATGGATGGCCTTTATGGAGACGGGAATGAATCCAGAGTGTATTGATGTGGTGATTAGTGGACCGACGTTGTCTCACCTCAAGAGTTTTGTAGGAGAAAGATAGCCACAGAGTCAAAGCTGGCTTGTGCAACTAAACTCCACATTACCCTTGACACTAATGCATGTATGATAGGATCTGAAAGTCTTGTGAGTACCTTTGTACCACGTGTTTTATTTATGTTTTGCAAATGAGACTTGGTCTTACTAGTAGTTCCGCTTGATTCAAGTAGCTTGTTACCTCAGCTACGATCTTGTACCCTGGGAGGGTCTTTAGATAGTCGCTTTCACCTTTTTCTTTTGTAGTTGTCCATAATGTAATGCCCGCTTGTTGCTTGTATGTTTCAATGATGGGTCATGTGACCCTGTTGTATTTATTGCTATGTGGCTTTTGAGCTTTTATCTATATGAGTTTGCTATGTTGTGATGCCATGTTGTACAACACATACTTGCATGTTATGCGGTAACTTGTATTGTTGTGGGATCCCACAACCTAGTTGTTTATCCTGGTAGCCTCTTATGGGGAAATGTAGTCTGGGCCCGAGCGATAGTAGTCCGCTGCCGGTCACCGGAGTCCTCCTAGCCCAAAGACTACCGCTGGACACTTGACCCGGGCAGTGTTTCACCGCCTTATGTCCGTTCCTTCGGGAAATGTCACGCGGTTATTCGAGTCCGCTTAGCTCACAGCCCGGGATACCGGAGTCCTTAGCCCACAGCCCAATATATACGTTGATGACCGACATGCTCGATGTGATTCATGTATGCCTGTCCCATAGGTTAGCGCCCTTGGGTTCACGACCAGCCATGTCGGCCCGGTTCTTTTCATATGGATGCTAGCACACCATCATATGTGAGCCAAAAGGGAAACGGTCCTGCCATGGTAAGCACCTGGGGAATACCGTAGGGAAAGGATATGATGTTTACATGCTAGATCGGTGACTTAGGATCGGGTCCCGAAGCTTTGGTATCGGCCTCGACGTCAGAGGATTTGCCAACTGATCGTTGAGTCTAGAAATGCTTTAGTTATATAGGGAATTGATTGGAAGGAACGAAGGCTTTTTATCCTTTACCTCATGGCCTCGATCTGAGTCGCCCTATCTTTCCTAGGGTTAAGGAACTAGGCTATCTCTTCGCTATCGTGTCACGGTTACTATTTCCGTAGTCCCATAGGATTGGTTGATCGAGTCACCCGCCGAAAACCCCTTGTGTAGCATGTTTAGTATTATCCCGTAACCTTTGAATGATGATGTTGAGTATGGTGCTACCCCATTTTGGGATGTCTCATTTTGAACATTTTACGCCCTATGCGCCGGAATTGCCCGGAGTTCAAGAGTTACTAATTTGTGTCCTACATTTTCCAAGATGTAGGAGTGATTCCGCCCTGGTTTCGCTTTCGGATGTCATCCTAAGCAAGTTCTGTCACGTAACCACGGAGATGGAAGGGATGAGGATCCTCCCACCAGCCTTCATTGAAGTGGTTTATGTTAGAAATGGAGAGGAACAAGCGTGAGTCTAACCGCTTGTTGGCACGACGAGGAGAACACCGAATCACCAAAGGGTTTGCAACCATTCATGACTTCATTCGCTTGCACCCACCTACCTTTCATCATTCCATCGAGCCACTGATGCGATGACGGCTTCAGAGATCACAGTTTGGCCCGCAAACGATCCAAGATGACAAGGTCAATGCGCATACCACCGGAAGGTCATGCTAGTCTTTGGTGGCGAACTATGAGGCTATGCTTCCACCGGCGTTCCAACCCGAGAATTTCGAGGCTTTTCAAGCATCACATCCCCGCCCTCATCGATCGCAAGAGAGAAGAGTTCTGTAGTTTCACCGAGGAGATGGCTGTTGATGCTTAAGCAGAGAGTTTGAGAACCTTGCCCGTTATGCCCGTAAAAGGTGTCCACGACGCCAAGAAGGGCTAGGTTCCAAGGGTCTCAACCCCGTTCCGTGACTCCACCGCACATTGGATACATTCCAAGCTCTTGTGAACAAGGCCATTAATGCAGAGACAGCCCTCACTTACGAGGAGTCTCGTAAGCACCACCGTGAATTGGTTTCTTCCTCCGTTCTAGTTCGCAAACGGGATTTGGATTCAACTCTCTTCCACCGGATATTCACCGAGGCCATCCATATGGCGCCTCACCCGCCAGCCATCTCCACCCAGCCTATTTGGGACCACTTGTCAATGCGGGTCCACGCCCAACTTCGGACTTGTTTCACGGAGAGCCAGGCACTATGCACGGATCGCCGCCGTATGCTCCACCCCCGAGAAGCCGTTCGTGTTAAGCCATCACGCGATGATCGTCAAGAGCCCCGAACGTGGATGTGCATCACGCCCCTAAAGACGCCATGATGATCCGGATGTCGCTTTGGTACACTTTGTCAATTGTCATCCCGCCGTCTATTTGATATCGAGCATCTCATTCCTTCATTTCAAAGCTATGCTAACTTGCACAACATATCATTTTGTGATATGCCCTTCCGCTAGTCATTCAAACTCCCGGATCCAAATGGCAAACTTCTTGTATGCCATGGTAACGAATCCTTGTTGATGATTGTATTCCTTGCCTCACTTGTAGCCCTCAAGTCTTCGAATTAAATCATCTTGGGTATGGATGGATGAGCTCATCATGCCAAGATTGATTGTTTCACTAGGTCTTCATTACACACCCATCCGCAAGATAGTCACCGCTCCACTAGAGTTGCAAAGGCCAACTCTATTCTCTTAATGCCAGCCCTTCCGCATTTGAAGATATCCCGTAGTCCGTGACTTTCCGACGTTTTTCAGAGGAACTGCCAGTGTTCCCCCGATGGATGTAGAGTTTAAGATCTTATCCGGAACCCCCAATCTCTAGGAGACCTTATAAGATGGCACCCTTAGAACGCCGAGCTTAAGAAACAACTTGATGAGTCCTTGCAAAAGGGTTTCATCCGTCCTAGTTCTTCTCCTTGGGCTTTCCCCCTCTTCCAAGAAGAAGGATGGTACGGACCGGATGGTTGTAGATTATCGTCCCTAATTTTCACATAAAGAACAAATCCCCCTGATCAACGACCGTATGATCAGCTCGCCGGATCCTCGCCTTTTCTAAGATGGATTTGAGGTTAGGCTACCATCAAATCAAGATCGAATGGAGACATTCCCAAGACAGCCTTTGTCACTGTTATGGCAGAGAGTACAACATGTCCTTTGGTCTAACCAACGCCCACTACATTCTCCGCTTGATGAACTCGATCTTCATGGAGTATTAGATAAATTTGTCGGGTTTACCTCGATGATATTCTTATTTACCAAGAATGAGGAAGAGCATAACATCTGACTTGTGCTAGAAAACTGAGAGCACCCCTTATGCCAAGTTCTCCAAGTGTGAATTTTGTTGCCAATGACCTACCTAGGCCACGAATCCGTAAGGGCATTGCTGCAATCCCGGAGAGTTCAGCCGTTTTTGATTGGACTCCACCAAACCGTTAAACAAGTTAGAGTTTTTGGTCTAGGCTTTGTCCCGCTTTGTTGAAAACTTCTCCAAAGTAGCTAAACCCTCACAACTTCTCAAGAAAGATAAAAGTTTGAGTGGTCCCCAAAGGGAGTACAGCCGAACCAAAGACGCCGACTTCCCTCCCATACTAGTGCCACCGGATTTCACTAAAGACTTTGTTATCTATCGACGCTCACGAGGATTAGGTTGCATTCTTTGCGGATCGCCATGTGATTGCCTATGCATCTCGCCCTTGCATCCACATGAGGAGAATTATCCCACATGATCTAGAGCTTGCATAGTCTATGCACTCAAGACCGGCTTACCTTCTTGGTAAACGCTATAGATCTACACCCAACCGTAGTCTCAAGTATATCTTCACCCAACCAGATTTGAACCTTAGGCAAAGACGTTGGTTGGAGTTGATCAAGATTATGATCTAGGGATTACCTACACCCCTGCAAAGCCAATGTCATGGCTGATGTTGTCAAACCTATTGCAACAATCTCATGTTGCAAGGCCAACCACTTCTCCATAGGAATTTTGTGTTAACCTTCACATTGCTCCTCACGGATTCCTTTCACCTTGGTGGTAAACCTACTCGTGGATCATATCATAGAAGCCGTAATGATACGGGATTCCCGGATCAAGAGAAACATTAAGGGTATTGTGGTTTTATAGATGATCAGGTGTCGCTTTTGGGCACCCCGGTGGTCCCGAAGCAACATCTTCATAACCGATTCTTAAGGAGGCGATGAATCTCCTCTCACCATTCATCCCGAGTACTAAGATGTATCAGACCCACGCCGAGGTTGTGGACTAGGATGAAAGAGAAATGCTCGCTTATTGCTAATCGGACGCTTGCGTCGGTTAAAGCATCAAAGGCCTCCGCACCCTTCAACCCTTAGCTATTCCCAGTGGAAATGGGATAAAGTTGGTATGGATTTCATCACCGCTTTCCGGACCAAGAAAGGGAATAATGCTATCTTCGAGTCGCTGATCGCCTTCCAAAGTGGCTCACTTCCTTCCTGTCGGAGAGATCATGCTAGTCACCCGATTATAATTTTAATAGTGTCACCCATGGTGTTCCACTAGAGATCAATTCAGACCGGGTAGTCTTTTCACTTTCATTTCGGGAGAGTTTCCAAACCGCCATGGGAACCCATCTTTTTTCAAGACCGCTTCCACCCTCACCAAGTGGTCAGGAAAGGGTCAACCAAATTCTCAAGACATGCTTAGAGCTTTGTATCTCATTCTATGGATTGGGAGAAATGTCTTCCTTTCCCGAGTTTGCTTATAACAATAGCTATCAATCCAGCTCAAGAAAGCTCCTTTTGAGATTCTTGGACAAGATGTCGAACACCTTAATGGTCAAACCGTGAAAGAAATTTTTGGACCGACATGATCCAGAGGCGAAGAGCAAGTTCGATCATTCGGAGAATTTAAACAGAATCCAAAAGGAAATGGCCCAAAGGAAGGGCTTAAATTTCTAAGGTTACCCTTTCCTCTAAAGGGTACCCATCGCTTCGATCAAGGGCGTTGGCTCCTTACATTGGCCCTTTCGTGATTCTCGCTAAACGAGGAGAGGTTGCCTACCGCTTGAACTACCCCCACATCTTTCTGAGTTCATGATGTCTTCCACGCCTCTCAACTCAGCGGTTTCTGATCCTATCCCGGAGGACCATAAACGCTTGATCTCCAAGATAACCTCACATACCGAGAGTACCCGCTTCTTGATCAAGGTAACGGTTACCCGCCGAATATCAAGTTTTCAAGGTTCAGTGGTCTCATCATTCCGAGAGAAGCTACCGGGAGCGAGAAGATCGCCTTCGACCGAGTACCCCTTTTCCGTTAACAATCTGGACGGATTCTTTCAAGGGGGCGAGTTGTCACATCCCTAGTTCTGGTATGCTAAGGCTATAGTTTGTGCATCATGTTTAAATTCCATTTAATTTTGAAATGGGGATTTGAAACCCGTAATAATTTGGAAATGACCTAATAAAAATTGCTCCAAAAGGTCCAAGAAAATCCATTTCTCCAAAATAAAAGATAACAATCTAACCAATATTTTGGATCTCATAAGTATTTATTTTGGGCATTTGGAATTAATGCAGAATTATTTGCCTTGGATATATATTATTATATATATAAAATATTGTCCAAAATTGTGTTTTGTTGAGGAGCTCGAATAATATAGTTAGCCTCGCAAAAATTGGCATAATTAAATAAATTGGTTTAGTATTTTAATAAATCAAAACAAATGTCGAAAAATAGAAAAGGAAATAAATAGGAAAAGGAGCTTACTCGACTTACCTGGGTTCTGCCGCCCAATGCCAGCCCTCCCAAAGCCGCCCCTCCTCTCTCCTTCCTCCGCAGAGGATCACGCGTTCGACGCAAGACCGCCAAGGCCCCAACCTCCACCTTCCCGCCTTGCCCGCCTTCCCTCATCGCCGATGCCCGGACGCCGCCCGCCCGCCCTCTCCTCTCTCCTCCTCCCGAGCTCTCCCACCGCACGAACGCCACCGAGGCGCCGCCGCCGGCCACCGCCTCGTCTGCAGGTCTCACGCTTCCCGCCACGACTTTCTACCCCGCTGCCACGCACTCGACGCGCCCATCACCCACCGCGCCTCCTTCAACTCCTGCCGGCAGATCTCCGGCCACCGACGCCGCCGGGCGATCTCGAGCCTGCTTTCGACGCCCGAACATGGTGAGCTCCGCCACTGTCCTCTCCGCTTCGCCCTCAGACGCTGTAGCCCTGCCCCGCCGAGCCAAGCTCGCCGCCGCCACAGCTCGCCCGGCGAGCCCGCGCCTCCGCTTGCCGCTTCGAAGCGGAGAGCACGGCACGCCTTCCCGACGCCTGCCTCGCGGTTATAAGGGCGACTCGCCGCCCGGTCGCCAGGCTTAACGGGGTGGACTGCTTGACTCGCTGGCCGCCGTGGGCCTCAGGTCGTGGATTAGCTTAGGCTAATCACCGCTAACCTACCCTCCGACATCACCAAGGCCCTAGTGCCCCTAATCTCTAATTAAATTTAAAATAACCCCTGTTAACTGGTCACCGACGTGGGACCCCACACGCCAGTTTGACCCAGCCACCAGCTGACTGCGACCATGTTTAAGAAGGTCGACGCAATATTTTATTTTTCGAATTAATTTAAATCAGGAAATTGAATATATTCAAAACTTCAAAATTCATAGAAATTCAACCGTAGCTCAGATTTAAATAATTTATATATGAAAATTATCGAAAAATTCAATCTATCCATCTGTACTAGTTTCATGCATGACAAACCAACTTATACATGCTGTATAAGTGAAACTCTAAAATGGCATTTATAAGAGCTTTTTGAATTGCATTTGAACCTTTGGTTCAAATGGACTTCATTCAAATCAATACCAGCTTGCATTAACTCAAACAGCATCACATCTACATGCCATGTTCATGCATCATATTGTTGCATATGATTGTGTATTGATTGCCGCACTGCTCCTTCTCGAGTAGGTCCTGCCCCGAGACGCTCCAGAGTACTCGCCTATGAAGCGTGCCTCCCTTGTTGACTTTACCGCAAGCAAATCCCTTGTTCATTCCGAACAATCCTACTTCTCGCCTCCTGCCTCGCTATTGCATTAGGACAACAACGATTCACCGCTACTTTGTGTCAGTAGTTGAACCCATTCCTCCGCATGACCCGTCATTGCCACAAGAATAGTTAAAACCCACTAGCATGTGTAGGAGTTGATTGAGCCATGTTGTGTTCCTACCATGCTATGCCTGCTATTGCTTAGAGTTGTGTCAGTCCGATTCATTGGGAATGAATTGGAGTAGCTTCTATGTTCCGATGTCGAGATGAAGTGTGTGAACACGATTTGGTAAAGGAAGGTGAGAGGCCATGTAGGAGTACATGGTGGGTTGTCTCACCGAACCGCCCTAAGCACGAAGTTCTATGTATGTTGTCCAATGACTCGAACTACCACACATTGTTTAATCACCCTCTCGACTTATTAATCAACTTGATCTCTGCCCAGAGTCGAACTAGTTTTCGTGTTTGTAGGCTAGCTTTTTTACCAAGTGGCACCCGCAGGTGGGCTTGGGACAGATTAGGCATTGTGGCACGGTGTACCAAGTGGCACCCGGATGGTGGGCTTGGGAACCCTGCTCACATCGCTTGGGTCGGAGCACACCCCGCCGGATCTCCTTGATGGAACCCGAATAGGCATAAGCCGACTAGAGTCTGTGTGGTTAGTCGTCGTACGACACCTCGCCAAAGCTTCCGCTTGAAGGTTGCCAGATACATGACGGTAATGGCGGTAAGTGGCTAGAGCGCAGGTGAAGAAGTACACCCCGCAGGTTATCATGATCTATTCAATAGCCGGTCTCTGTTATGGACTTCTTGGATGCTTACGTGGTACATAGACAACTTGAAGTGGATACCTAAAATGCTCAAGACAAGTGTGAGTGCTATGGATGGCCTTTCGTATGGAGACGGAATGAACTGTAGTAGTGTATTGATGTGGTGATTAGTGGACCTGCACGCTTGTCTCACCTCAAGAGTTCTTGTAGTCAGAAAGTGATAGCCAGTAGTCAAAGTGGCTTGCTGCAACTAAACCCACATTACCTTTTGACACTAATGCATGTATGATAGGATCTGATGTAAGTCTTGTTGAGTACCTTTGTACTCACGTTGTTTTATTTATGTTTTGCAGCTGAGACTTCGGTCTTACTAGTAGTTCCGCTTTGATTTCGAAGTAGCTTGTTACCTCAGCTACGATCTTGTACCCTTGGGAGGGTCTTTAGATAGTCGCTTTCACCTTTTTCTTTTGTAGTTGTCTCATTGACATGTAATGCTTCCGCTTGTTGCTTGTATGTTTCAATGATGGGTCATGTGACCCTGTTTGTATTTATTGCTATGTGGCTTTCCGAGCTTTTATCTATATGAGTTTATGCTATGTTGTGATGCCATGTTGTACAAGACATACTTGCATGTTATGCGACGCGTAACTTGTATTGCTATTGTGGGATCCGACAACCTAGTTGTTTATCCCTAGTAGCCTCTCTTATGGGGAAATTTAGTCTCGTGCTTCTCGAGCGATAGTAGTCCGCCAGCCCGTTCACCGGAGTCCTGCTAGCCCAAAGACTACCGCTTGGACACTTGATCGGCCGAGTGTTTCACTCTGCCTTATGTCTGTTCCTTCGGAAATGTCACTGTTATTCGGAGTCCTGCTTAGCCGCTACAGCCCGGATACCGGAGTCCTCTAGCCCAAAGGCTACAGCCCAATATATACGCGTTGACCGAATGCTCGATGTGATTCATGTATGCCTGTCCCCATAGGTTAGCGCCCTTGTTCACGATCAGCCATGTCGCCCGGTTCTTCGTCATATGGATGCTAGCGACACCATCATATACGTGAGCCAAAAGGCTAAACGGTCCCGCCATGGTAAGGCGACACTGTGGAATACCGTGGAGGCCGCAAAGGAATATGATGTTACATGCTAGATCGGTGTGACTTAGGATCGGGTCCCACACCTAAGGACCCAAAAGATGACTTTGTCCATGTGTATGTCCTAGAGATCGCAACTTACCAAGACCCAATACCGACTTTTGCCTTTGTCAAGAAGATGATATGTTATGAGGACGGATAAGGGAGCATCCATCAATAGATTCTTGTCACCACATGTGATTTGTACATCCACTATCGAGAACCCACTGGTTTTGGGTTGATCATCCCGAGATGAATTAGTGAACTTACGATCTCTATACTTCATCGGAAGAATATGATATCAAGTTCATCGATGAATTTCATCGACAAGATAATGATAAGCAAGAAGAGGACGGTGAAATGAAAGTTCATTTCATCATGATTACCTCGCCCTTTCGTGCATTTTGTCGGCCCCTAGAAATTTCTTCAGACGCTCAAAGCACGCCCGAGACCCGACCAGTAAGAGGTTAGTTCTTTTCTTCACCACCCACATCTCGGTGGAAAGAGTTCATCAATCATGAGCACCATATGAGAATGGTGGCATAGAGGCCAATCCATTTCGCTTTCACATAAGAGGGGTTAGGTAAGTATATGAATAAGGAGAAATTCTTCGAGGACTTATGAACATATTGGTTTGAAGAATAATGCACATATTCAACCCTTAGCTCTACCCCAAACAGAGTTGTTAGCACGATGATAATCATATGAGGACTTTGATCCATGTGAGGAATTTGGTCCAGATGAGGACTTGGATCCATATGAAGAATTTGGTCCATATGAAGAATTTGATCTGGGGTTCCTATTCTTCTGTGGTGTCATGAGGACATTCACCAAGACTTTCAAGGCACTTCTGGGAACCCAGATTTTCTTCATAGGGAACCGCTCGCAGCTTAGTGCCAACATATCTAGCAAATACTCACCTTCTGATTTTTGAACAGTTATAGTTGAGTCAAATGACTCATCAAGAATGAGGAGATTCGCATGTAAAGCCGATAAGTTAGATGGATCGACTGAGATCCCTTTGCAAAGAACCCATGAGGTTTTGGGATACCGCTTAGGCTTCCAATATGTTCCATCAGCATTGAGTTTCCTCTCAAAGGCAATACCTCTTTCCTAGGGTTCCTGCTTGAGGATCTGCTTAAGCACATCACAAAGAGTCGGATGCCCTTTGAGGCTTTTTGTACATGCTCTCTATATACAATTCTTCACCCAGATCGTCAAGGATACTAGCAATGTCCTCGATGAGGAATTAGTGATAGTCGAGGCAGGTGAAGAATTTGTAAATTGGAAGCATTTGAACATTCGTGAAGAATTAGCAGATTCAAGCTCAATGCACTTTAAACATGGAGGAACAAATTTTTCCGAGAAGGCTTGATTTGTTGAGCAAGTAA
>JAHIAM010018165.1:0-17034 GCA_021605205.1 Aegilops longissima | reverse complement strand
TATTCTACAAAAACTAATAAAATTTGCAATCCAACAAAAAAGAATCACTCAAAATATTAAACAGAATAAAAGATATGAATTTTGAAAATGTAAACTATTCTGCTAAAAGAAAATCAAAATAAAAGAAAAGGCCTAATGGGCCAAACGTGCCCTATGTAAATAGTTAAACGGGCCCTAGGGTTAACTAAAACAACCGGCCAAAATAAAAAACCTAACTAATACTAAACCGAAAGAACCGCCGGTTTTCATAAAACTATTTCTTCTGGGGTTCGAGGGCCGGAGATCGGAGGGGGTGGTTTAATCGAGTCCGACGACGGCGGGGCGGGCGAGAGGGCCGGGGCTGAAAGGCCGGGAGGTCCGGGAGGCTGGCAAAGGGGGGAGGTCGGGAGTGGTTCGGGGTGGGGGGGGAGGGGGGGCCGACGGGCGGCATTTTGGGCGGGAGCTGGGCTCCCCAAATGGAGGGGAGGGAGGGGGCATGTCTGGGAGGGAATGGGTGGGGCTATAGCCGGGTCGCCCGGGGATCGGGCTGGGATCCGGATCCTTCGATCCGCGATTCGGGCGAAGGGCGGGGCAGGGGGAAGAAGATGGGCGGGCCCACGGCGAGAGAAAGGGGGGTTCGAGCGGTGGCCGAGGCCAACGGGGTTCAAAAGGGGGGTGAAGGGCCGATTGCCTCCTGGCCTGGCGGGCCCTGGCGGGCCAGGGGGGGTGCGGCCGGGGCCTAGTGGTCGGGCGGCGCCCGGGGTTTTTCTTTTTTAGAATTTATTTTTAAATAAAACAAAAACAGAAATAAAACAATATCTATAAATATTTTATAAGGTATATATATACCAAAATGATCGGGAATATTCCTTTCATTTGAACATTTTTCCAAAGGCAAAATCCAAACTTTATAAAAACCATTTTTTCCAAATTCAAATAAAATTCAGATTTGAATCCAAATCTTTTGGCATTGTTTCCTCGATATTTTTGGAGTGTCATGTTTGTCCTCTCATACTTTTGATCAAGTATTTATCGGTTAGTTTTTGAAATGTTCCTACATGCCAAAGTTTGAAATTCAAATTCAAAACTCAAAATTCCCTCAAACTTCAAATGGCATTCAAATTCAAACAGATGCATAGGATGCTTATAATTGTAAAACATTCCAAATAGGAAATTTGGGATGTTACACGGTGAGCAAAGGGCCTGAAATTTATCCCAAAACCCTCCCAAAAGGTTGGGACGCAAATGATAAACCAACGTCATGAATTTTTAGCGCCCTTTAATAGTAAAAGGGAAAGTTTGAAACCGGTATTCGCAATTTTGCAAGTACGATATACACAAACTTTACTATATACTATCGCACTACCCCTCCTCGAATATGCTTATGAAGTTTTCCTCCCGTTCAATAAGTCACTTTGGTTCCACCGGACCAAGAAGGAGGAAGACTTATACACCTAGATGGAGGGAGTACTACTATTATTATGTATGCAAATGCACGTTTTAACATTCCAATGCAGATTTGTAAAAGAAAACAAATAGTCAAGCTTTGGAAACATTCAAAAAACAAATGCAAAATGCCGCTTGATTGTTATTTAGCCCTTCTCTGGGGTTTTTCTCATACTTTGTAATGGAGATTCACTTTGGAAAGGCATGCAAATTCCCAAACCGCTTCCACACCTCAGAAATTTTTTCCCAACAAGTTGTGTCGCAATTGAATTCCAACTTGAGTACTACTACTAGTAGGAGTACCCAAAGTTTTTTATTTAGATTAGTAATCCCATAACACTACCTCCGCCCTAGTTTATTTCCCCAGGAGTTCCGGATAGGGTGTCCGGGACAAAAATATCATCACGGCCGACTCCAAGACTATGAAGATAAAGATTGAAGACTTCGCCTGTCCGATGGGACTTTCCTTTTGCGGAAGGAAAGCTTTGATACGGATATGTAGATCTCCTACCATTGTATTCGACGGTAACCCTAACCCTATCCGTTCTATATAAACCGGAGGGTTTTGGTCCGAGGACAACAAAATCATACCATAGGCTAGCTTTAGGGTTAGTCTTTGATCTGGGTTGATCTACTCTTGTAACACACATCATCAATATTAATCTAGAGACGAGGGTTTTACTCCATCGAGGGGCCCAACTCGGGTAAAACATCGTGTCCCTTGTCTCGTTACCATCCGCCTTAGACGACGCCGGGACCCCACCCGAGATCCGCCGTTTTGACAACAATTGGTGCTTATTGAGAGTTCCTTTGTCGTCACCATAGGCCGGGTCCTTCCATCATCAACAAGGAGGCGGTCGAGGGTGAGACTTCTCTCCCCGCAGATTTTCGTTCCGGGCTTTGATCAAGGGCCAATTTGCTTGGCCATCTAGGCAGATCGAAGACGCTCACGCCGGTCGATTCGAAGTTTAAACTAACGCCGATATCCGCGAGACTTGATCTTCGACGGATTCAGCCTGCCAAGCCGCCCACGCCTCGGGGCATGATCTAGCTCAAACAAAGGCCTGAGGCCGCACAACCGCCCAACCCTTAATCCGAGCCGGACTCGATCGGGATGAGGGTTGGACACCGAGGGCTTTAATCTTACGGTGATCGAGCCAAACTCCATCCCTGCCCTTTGCAGATGCCACTTGGGCACCGACTCCCCGGACCTCAACCCTCCGCCCTTGCCGATCGAACCGATTGGGCGCCCCGGAGTTCATGGTCATGACATCTTTCAAGACTTGCCTTTGGGCATCCTGAATTCACTAAAGTCTCTCTTTATCCGGAGAGCCCGGCCGATACGGCGAAGGTTGGGATAGGACGATGAAAAGAAATTCAACGCCCACCCACCACCCACTTCATAGCCATATCAATAGCCTACACGACGGTCGATTGACAAGACATCGACGGTATGGAATTTATGTGGAAAATGAACCAGCACCTATAGGATGTGGACAAACTCACCCCATGATGTATAATGGTATACACCAAAGCAAATGAAGACGAGGAGCAACGGACACTACAAAGGATAAATCAAAAGGCAAACGGCAACGTAAACACCAACAAAGTCCCGCCCAACAAAGACCCAGCCATAGAGCAGGGCAACCGGGACAACGAACAAGTATCGAGCAATCGTCCAACAAGACAACTTGATAAACAATCTGTCCCCCAAGACAACAGTCCGGACGACCACGGACAAACCATTGGAGCAAATGACCCAAAAGGCTCCCGCCACCCTGAGCCCAAAAAAGAAGCGAAGCTCAAAACAGCGGAAGATGCACCGGATTATATGGAAAAGTATTCAGCACGAGGTACGGGCAACGCCAACAAAGAGCTACCCAAAAGAAAGCTACCGCCTGACCCGAGGAGGCCTTAGAGCCCCAACAATTAAAAAGAGAAGGCCACCCGGATGGACGACTCATAAAAAGAGAGCCAAGGACAACCAATAGCATCCGGATAAGGATTCACACCAAGAGGATGGCCCATTAGGTCCATCTATGAGCCAAGAAAGCAGGCTCACAAAGCAATGCAATAGCCAAAATTCAAGATCATGGCACACCCAATATAGGACGCCAGACACCCCTATGTTTCACGATGAGGTGCCGATCATGAATTTCAGGGGATTCAAACCGAAACATAGAGGCATACGACGAACAATGCACCCTTAGAGTCTGGATCGAGGATTACATCCTCCACATACAATGGCTAGAGGAGACGATTCCCCCATAAAATACTTACCCCTTAAACTCAAAGGGCCAGTCGGGCATAAAAGCCTCCCAAAATACCATTGGAAGCGGGAGAGCTCGAGGATGCATTTGGCAAATTCAAGGGACTTTGCCGCCTCCGGATGCGAATCTAAGTCACATAACTCAACAGCCCGAGAGTCAGCCCGAAATTTGAACAGGTTCCTTTACTAAAAGAACCAAATAGTCGACGTCCGACCAAGCCTTAGAGCTTTCAAACACAACGCCCAGACAAATGGCTTGCCGTAACTCGCCAAGAAAAGCCAAGAACAATGGCCGATTAACAAGTTTCATGACCCCTACGGAGAAGACAGTCTGGCTAGATGCGACCAAAACAGTAATCCAAATCGGGATGGAAATGGAAATAATGCGTAAAAGATCAGCCAATAAGGAAAATAGCCCAAATAGTAAAGCGGTCAACGCCGATTCAAAAGCTCCCAACAACAAAAACCCTAAAGATAAAAAGGAAGCATCCAACCAAACAAGATTCGGATAGACCGGTCAAATAATGGTACCTCGGGAAGCCCGCAAACCATACCCACGAGATTTTGCTTCAAACAGTCCGCCGACTTAATGCCAACACAAGGCTACACACCAAATGCGAGGACGAAACCAAAAGCAGCATGAAAACAAAAACTTTCCCAAGGAGGTTAAAAAGAACCACTTCATGTGATCGGGCGCCCCTAAAAGACCGACACCGGGTTGTCAAAACCAATCACCTTCACCATCGGACTATTCAAATATCCGAACGAGGATGGATGCCTTTGATATTGAATCCTATAATCGACGGATTCCAATTAACATGTCCTCATAGGGGAGGACATAAACCTGATATATCGGACAATCCGCGGATGGGATAAACCCAACCAAAATTCGCCATAGCAACACCTCCTTTAAAGGAGTACCGGCCCATTCCCTTTGCATGGGCTCCATACGCTAGAAGTTGTGTTTGGTTCATCCGACAACTTCCGCCCAAAAGGTTACTCTTCCATGTCGCCCCGCTTAAAAGTAGCCATCAAGTATTGGGACGCCAACCTTCGCCCCTTTAACGCAATACCGCATTATGCATTTAAATTAAAATGCCCGGTCCACGCGATCATCTCATTAAAGGAAGTATTATGTTATCAGCGGAAGAAGGGGAAACATGACAGCCCACCCATCCGGCCCATAGGCAAAGAACCGCATAGGTCATTCAACCCCGGAAGGCAGACGAGTCCGCGCCCACTAGCGCAACCCCATCAAGGGGCTGCATGTATAAAAGAGACAATAAAGCTCAATTTTGTTCACTTTGAGGGGACTGCTATTCAAACTTTTAGCAATTCCCAAGATCATTCCTATAAAGACTAAAGATTAGATATGTCATTGATGGATGCATGGAGAATCATCAATGTATGAGTACCAAAGATGATCTTGGGATGGGTTAACGAGATTTGAAGATTTTGGGTGGTCCCAGGATGGTATCGAGCCCACGTGAGTAAAACCCCTAGGATCGAAAGCCAAGGAAGAGACCATTATTTTATATCTTATCATTCCAATTCTCCCCTGCTCATTTTGACTTCTTCCCGATTAACATTCTAGATGGCCCAGTTCACCCCTTTTGCTACCGGAGTTTTGCCACCGATGAGACGATGCCTTGCAGAAGTTGGTCCAGATCGTGAAGAAGCTGAAGATTGCTCCCCGATCACCGGAAGCCTACAATGCACTTCCGACGGATACCCGCCAGGATTGAGGTGCATATTCGGAGAACCTTCGAGGACATACAGAGCCTATTGACTTTGAGTTTACCGACCAACTGGATCCTCGAAGAGACATATATTCGGCACTTGGACATCCCGAAGAGAAGGCCGAGCTCGATCCATCGACCGCCATGGTTTCTCGCAGGCAAGGAATGGAGATATCTCCGAAGAGGACGATTCCATTCTTATGTCCAAGACTTGGAGTGTTCCTCAGAAACAGAAGCCCGAACTCAAGGTACAAGAGGCTGTTGTTCCGTGAATGAACTGGAGGAGAAGGCACACGGAACTTCCTTAACTATGAGGAAGAATTTGACTTCATGGAGAGAGTCGACGACCAAGATGAAGGTTCCCATTAGAGGAAAAGATGGACTTGGGAGAGGACCTTTTCCGAGTGGAGATGACGGACCTCGTGAGCAATGATCAGGATTATGAAGGAGTCCACCGAGAAAGCCGCAAGAGGAGGCGGAAAGAGGACGCCACACCGGAGGACATCGCACTGAGGACGCAAGGATTTTTTATGAAGACATTTAGCCACCACCATGTTATTTTACTTTTTCCCACGCTAGGTTATTTTATTAGTCGTTTTTGTAATCCAGATTGAACCATGTTTGAGTGGAATGAATTGATTGGTGTGATTATGATTGTGCATTCATATGGGTAGTGTTATTTCATTAGACCATTGTTCTATTCTAATTTTCTCATCCACCCAAAACACCAGATGCCTCCGAGACGTGACCCGTCTCAACTTCCCCCCGAGCTCACCCAGCTGATCCACAGCGAATGCCCTCATGCGATGCTCATTCAAAAACAACAACAACAACAACAATCCACCCCACCCCTGGACAACTTGACTCCTTAAGGCTGAATCCCAGGTTCTCTAGCAGACCGGCCATTGGGCGGCGATTGGCTCCCAAGGTCGGAAGAGAGTTAATCACCGTTGATGCACCGATGAGAAGGTGCGTTCGACATCAACTTGATGGACCTGCAGCTTTTGGGGAGAACTACACCGCCACTTATCCCATCGGCACCATCACGTGATCAGTTCCAAAGAAGCCTTCCGCACCGCCATGTTCACCGAGCCATGAGTCTCAAGAAGCGGAGTTCCGCAACTTACGGGGAACCGACGGCGCAAAGACGGGATGAGTTCAGAAGTTAGCCGCTATGCCCCGATGATGTGGCCACATGCGAAAGGAGAAGTTTCAGGGACTCAATGATGAAGAATGCAACTTATGGTGGCTACCTTTCACCAACTACCGGAGCTGGTAGACAAGGCCACCATACTTGAAGGCAAGCAAAGCAGATGATAGCCGCGGAAGTACAGCTTGGGAAGTACAACTCGAGCTCAGCAGCCGCATGCCCCCAACCAGAGGGCAACCCATCACAACCATGGAGGAAATGGGAACAACCGCAACTGTGACAACAAGTCGGCAATGGCAATGGAACGGTAATGGCAATCAGCATCGCCCTGCCCCCAAGGATCGAACATCACCGTTCAAGTGCCGTAAAACAGGCACTATGCCACCGACGCCGAAGCCAAGCAGAGGAATGGAAACGCAATGGAAGCTCAAAGAAGCCCAACCCTTTCCTCATGCTCAGTGAACCACATTGACGGAGGACGCCTATGATCAGCTAGACACGTGGTTGGTAAGTTTTATTGAATTCACGCTCGATTGGTACTTTTGATTCGTGCAACGATTCATTCAATCAAGGGTAGTTGTGGAAAAGTACGTTGCCCACTAAAACCCTTAGGAGCCCCTTCGCTGGCCCGCAGAGGAGAAATGATGGCAGGTTTAGGTGTCATGCAACCTCAACATCGAAACCATAAATTTCCCGCACCCTATAGTATTGGAAACCGACCTTGGATGTAATCCTAGGCATGGATTGGTTGACAAGTTTGAAGGAAACATAGACGGTCAAGAAGTTATTCGCCACCACCCCGGAGAAGAGGATCAAGTATGTATCCGCCATAGCCGATGAAGAATCAGTGAATTTCACGGAGTTGTTCAGAGGAAGTGCCAGAGTGCAAGATTTCCCATGTGTTTCCAGGAATTACCAGAATGCCACCGGACGAGACATTGAATTTCTGATTGAGTTATTTCCCACAGCCCCAATATCCAAGAGACCTTATCGGATGCCACCAACGATTTGAAAGAGATCAAGAACCAAATTAATGAGTATTGGAGAAGGATATATTCCCAAGCTCATCACCTTGGGGAGCCCCGCTTTGGTAGAGAAGAAGGATGGAACCTTGAGAATGGTTAGGATTATCGTCGTGAACGGTGACCATCAAGAACAAGTACCCTCCGCCAATGATTAATGATCTATTTGATCAGCTAGTTGGAGCCAAGGTATTCTCCAAGATCGATCTTCATCGGGTATCATCGCTTGAAGATCCGTGAAAAGGATATACCCAAAACAGCATTCACACGGTATGGTTTATATGAGTATACCGTCATGTATTTGGATTGACTAATGCCCCCATACTTCATGAATTTGATGAACAAGGTATTTATGGAATATCCGGACAAGTTTGTCGGGTGTTCATCGATGATATACTGATTTTCCAAGAGCAAGGAAGAGCATAAGGAACATTTATGCCTAGTTCGAGAAACTTCGAGAACATCAGGATGCCAAGTTCAAAATGTGAATTTTTAAAAGTTGATTCCTAATGTTATTTCGAGAAGGAATAGCTTGACCCCGCCAAGGTTGAATACACCAAAGGCCCCTACCAAGGAGATCCGCAGTTTTCGACCGCAGGATATTATCGGAGGTTTATTGAGAACTTCAAGATTGCCAAGCCCATGACGAGCTGTTGAAGAAGGAAGCCAATACATTTGGACCGAGGATTGTAAAGTTCCAAGAATTGAAGAAACGTTGTTACAGCCCAAAGGATTTTGCCGACATACACAAGGATTACGTATATTGACGCTTCGCCGTGGACTGAGGAGTACTCTGCAGGAAGGAAAAGTTGTAGCCTATACTCCGCAGCACACCTCCAGATGAATTATGCCACATGATTTGGAGTTAGCACAGAGTGATGCACTCAAGACTGGAGACATTTTCATCGGAAACCGTGATGTTTTGATCACAAGAGTTTGAAGTATATTTTCACGCAGAAGAGTTGAACCTCAAAAGAGGAGATGGCTAGAGTTAATCAAGGACTATGACATGAGATTGCATTACACCCGGGAAAGCTAATGTTGTAGCAGATGCCTTGAGCCTAAGAGTTTGTGAATACCTTATAGCAAGGATTACCCCAGAGTTAGTCGATGACCTCAGATCTCCGACCGAGATAGTTCCAGAGGATATGTTGCAACTCGAAGTTCAGTCCACTTTTGGCCAAAGGATTCGAAGCCAAGTCGGACAAGGAAATTGATGAGATAAAGAAAAGATGAATGAAGGAAAAGCTAAAGGGTTCCAAGGATGAATACGAGCTATATGGTTCGAGGATTGATTTATGTGCCCAATGATCCCAACTCGGAAGCTAATTCTTCAGAGGCTCATGATTCACCGTGAGATTCACCCTGCACCAAGATGTACCGGATTTGAAGGAAAGTTTCGTGGAAGGTATGAAGAAGGATATTGCCGTAATAGAAAGATTGGGTTTGTCAACGAGTAAAGGGTAACATCGGCCAAGGGTTACTTCAACCTTTGCCGATTCCCATTGGAAATGGGAAAACTTGGAATGGATTTTATCACAGGATTACCCAGACCGCTCAGTTATGATTCATCCGGTAGTGGTTGATCGGACCAAGGTAGCTCACTTCATTCCCTGAAGACTATATACCAGTTGTTGGCCAAAACATGACCAGGATCGATGTCGCATGGGCCCGAGGAGTATCGGGTCGATAGAGGAACACAATTTACCTCAAAGTTTTGGAAACTGCATGAAACTTTGGGACGAGGCTGGAGTTCAAGACAGCCTTTCATCCGCGATGATGGAAGACCGGAGAGTCAACAGATTCGGAGGACATGTTGAGAGCTTGTGTGCTAGACTATGGGTCTAGCTGGGATGATAATTTGCCAACGCAGAATTTTCATACAACAACAAGATCATCCACCAAGATGGCCCTTTCAAGCTCTATAGGAAGGAGGTGGTAACACCATTGTGGGATGGTGTTGAGATCCACCGGTTCCACCTTTAGAGATTCCAAGAGAAAGTCAAGCTGATTCGAGATAGACTCAAGATAGCCACCGGGGTAAGAGTTATGCCGATAGAAACGAAGGAAGTAATTACGGGCGGAGACCGAATATTCTGTGTCTCTACTTCGTGGAATCAAGAGGTTTGGTGTCAAAGGAAAGTTAGCACCATTCATTGGCCCACAAAATCCTCGAACGCGTGGAGAAGTTGCTTACAAGTTGGAATTGCCGAAGGATTGTCCGAGTTCATGATGTCTTCCATGTTTTCACCAAGAAGTGTCATGCCGACATGGCCATATTCCCTGAGAGACACAACCCCTAGAGGCCATACAGCCGGGATCTGACTTATAAGGAGAAACCCGTCTGAATTCTCGAGACTAACAGAGTCACCCGCAGCAAGATCATCAAGTTTTGCAAGGTGTGGAGTCCACCGAGGAAGAAGCCACCGGGAGCGGAAGAAGACCTTCGAGACCACCCGCACCTATTTGTTATTAACCCAATCTCGAGGGCAGATTCATCTTAAGGTGGTAGGTTTGTAACATCCCAAATTTCCTATTTGGAATGTTTTACAATTATAGCTAACATCTATGCATTTGTTTGAATTTGAGTGGCATTTGAAGTTTGGGAATTTGAATTCAAATTTTGGCAAGTGGAAATCATTTCAAAAACTATGCCCGATAAATACTTGAAAAAGTATGAGAGGAGTAAACATGACACTCCAAAAATATCGAGGAAAAATTGCCAAAAGTTTTGAATTCAAATTTGAGTTTTATTTGAATTTTGAAAAATGAATTTTTATAAAGTTTGGATTTTGCCCTGAAAATGTTCAAATGATAGGAATATTCCATCATTTTGATATATATATGTCCTATATAAAATATTTATATTTATATATTATTCTTTTTTTTAAAAAAAAATTTGAAAAAGAAAAATGCCCAGACCGACTGCCCAAACCAAACTGGCGACCCACCGAGCCAGGCCCCTAGGTCGAGTCCCACGAGCCAGCCCAACCCCCGCAACCTCCGGCCGACCACCCACCCCCTTCCTTTCCGACGGTGGTTCCACCCCCCACCTACCCCCCACGCCCCCGGCCCTGGATCCTGATCCGGATTCGGGATCTCGCTTGCTGCCCCCCTGCCCCCGCCTATAAATACCCCCTCACCCTCTTCCCCGCCCACCCCCCTCCTCCCGGCCGCCGGAGACCGAGACGCCGCCATTAGCCCCCGAGCCGCCCTGATCACCCGAGCCCCCAACCCCCACCAAACCCCCTCGCCCCCGCCGGGATCCGCCGCCTACCAGGAGACGCCGAGACCCCCAGGCCCGGCCGCCGACCGGTAAGTGGAGTCCCCGAGATCCCAACGGACGGGAGATTAGATCCCCGGGGTATGTTCAAAATAAACTGTTAGTTCCCTTTGGTTCCGTTTATTTTAGTTAGGTTTTTTTATTTAGACCGCCGATTGCTTAAACCCTAGGCCGTTAGTTATATTCCTTAATAGGCCCATTAGCCCGTTTTTATTTATTTTCGTTTTTGTTTTAACAGAATAGTTTCAGATTTGAAAATTCATATCTTTTAATCTACTTAATATTTTTAAGTGATTCTTTTTTGTTGGTTTGCAAATTTCTTATAGTTTCTGAGAAAATATAATTAGCTATGTTAAAATTATTTAGAATTGCTTTATTTTAAATTTAGACAGAATAGTAAATCTGCTATAAAATGAGTTAGGAAAATTATTTTTGATTCTTTTGTCCCAACTTTGTTTTGACATTGCCAACCGTAGGAATTTATTTGGGCATTTTAGGATTAATAAAAAATTAGTTTTAATTAGAATCATGTTATTCTTAATTAAATTATTTTTTCTATTGTTTTAATTAGCAAATAAATTTATTTTCATGTGATAGATTATTCTAGGGTTTCGTACTTTAGAGATGAACTTTATTTATAATAAATAAAACTTTTATTTTATTTTTCTTATTGAAATTGCTTTAGGCCTAATAGGAGTTTTATAATAGATTTAAGGTGATTCTTTTTGCCCTAGTTGCATAATGCATTTTTTCGTTGTTAACATAAACCCATGCCTAGGTTATGTTAAGAAATTTTTGTTATGTAAAACTATTTTAGTTGTTGTTGAAGTAGGAAAAAACTTTGAGTTGATTTCTTTTTTCCTTTGGGTTTTGATTCGCTTTTTTGGTGTGTTATGTTATATGTGTTATGTAGTGATCATATGCTATATGCTTATTATGGTTATTGTTTGCCTCGAGAATTTGAGTGCGTTGCTACCACGAGTCCCTTAGCTTATTTAAGATCCAAGAAGCAAGTCATTGATCATGTTCTTAAATACCTATGATTTTATTGCATTAGAATTATACCCCCCACCATGCATGCAGAGGTGAAATTTGAAGTTATGTTCTTGAGTAGTATCATGAGGTAGGATGAACCCAATTCCCTTGTTACCATGACCCGGACGGTAGTTTATTTTGCTATGCTCGAGAAACCCCGATTGATTGTGAATCATAAGGAGATTGAGAGTCAAGATGATGACAACCCCATGACTTCAAGATCAAGATGGACTTAAAATTCACATGGTGGAGGAGGACGGGCACCGAGAACCCGGTTGGCCGGGATGCATGGAGAAGTGCCATGACATCTCGGAAAGCTTCACCAGCCACAAGAGACAATGTATACCCCATTGACCGAAGCTACTCGCAGCCGCAAGCCATTATGGGCTCGCTTTCAACCTAGTTGTGACTCGGGCCGATTTCACAATGAGAAGAACGGAGGATTGATGGGTACGGCAAAGGGCCAAGAACTCTTCGAAGACCCGTTTCGTCCCCGCCTTCAAACACCATGAAGTGCTAAGACTTAAAAGGAGGGAAGATTCTTATGTAAAGTAAACCTCCAGAGTTAAAGATCTAATCGAAGCCGGTCCCCAGAGACAATTTGAGCCTCGAACTTGGAAGTATTCGAAATCTCAACACTAAAATTAATAAATTAATTGAGGGGTTATGACTTAATAATTTGGGAATGAGACATTGGTTGGTGGAACCATCTCAATAACTACCAACAATTTTGTAGTATTTGCAAGCAAGTCCAATCGTAGTAGGGAAAACTGGCTTTTCCAAAATGATGAAACTTAGAGCCCCAGCCAAATTGCATATAGTGTTAGAATTTTATTTTTTCTCTTCATGACTTGCAAGTATTCAAAAATGCTGACTTACACGGCCAACGCCTTATGTTGCAGGGAGTATTCCGATCAGGAGTGAGGCACGGCCCGCCAATTGCCCTTTGGAGTCGGATGGACTCGCTATTCTTCTACGCCCGCATTTTTAGTTTATTTTCATGAGTTGGCCTTCGTCAATTTATTCTATTGTAATAAAGACTATATGAGAATCGTAATAAATTCAGGTGTGATTGAACTTTGATTATTTCATCAATGTACTGTGAGTACCAAAGATGATTTGGGATGGTTATACGTAGATTTGACCGATTTGGGTCGCCGCTACATTTGAACCCAATGTTCATTTAATAATTACAATCTTTCAACCCTTTTCTTTCAAACTAAGTTCCTTCTTTACAGATGAACAACGGGTTAACCCGGCCCGGATACGGCAAAACGGAGACACAAAGCAGACGGAGGGACCTTGCAAGGATTCTTTTCAATTAAGACCAAGGAAACCTTTTTTCACCGCCTCTTGTTGAATTACATTCCCCAGTTCCAAATATAATGAGGGGAGGAGGCTGGGCTTTGGCATTTTGCACCAGAATTTTTTGCTTGCACTGACACAAAGGGCTTAGGGCCTTTTTTGGCCCATTTTCATAAAGACCGGTAATTTTAGGGAGTATTCGCTGCCTGATTAGGCCTTATATGCATCACCTCAATCATTGTTTTGGTCAAATGTTGGGCTGCCTGCCCTGTGTTTTGGTTCAATTCCGCTTACCGCCCTGCACGTGGGAGAAATCCTTATTTGCCCTGTTCGGCCCAAAGGCACCTCAAGAGAGAAAGCCGAAAACCGATCCGGTGATATAGCGGAGACCGGTCAACCACCGATGACTCAAAGGAAGTTTATAATTCCTCCGCATTAACGGAAGGACCAGCTGTCCACATACGCACTTTAATTGGGAGAGGCGGTTTCCCGTGGGCCTATATAGAGCCCCACCCTAACTCCTATGGCTAAGGAAAGTGATAAAGCATTATAGTCTGGTTGCCTTTTCTACGCTACCACCTCCTTAACAGGACCAAGACGTTGATTAAGTGTGAAAAGTGCTTTTTTAGAACACCCCGACTATTGGCGTTAAGAAGGACTGCCATCTTTCAAAGTTATACAAATCTTATATTTTAATTAGAAGCACCATACGAGACACCATGTTAACCTAGAAAGTAAGAAATTTCATCCGCTCATTTAATATATAATTGTTGCCAGGATGAAAAAGGAGAAGTAACTTTGGTCTCTCCTTCGCTGAAAAGAAAAAAAAAGAAAAATTAGGGCGGTTTCCCTTTGGTCTCCTTTCTTTGTTGAAAAGAAAATAAAACTGCAGTCATATCTCCGTGTTTCATTAAAAAACTAAAGGAAAGTAGGTCTCTCCATAATGATATAACAAAGAAGATTTATGGGACTTCGTTCAATTGTTTGGCATTCTAATACATAGAAGATTTGATCAGCCCACCACTCCAACGTGTTACACTAGGAACGTAATGTAAGATTAGCTAACTAATTAATCCTTTTCTAGAAACTTAGCCCTGAAGTTACCCATGCATGTGTAACACAGCTAGGTAAGTTTGTTGGCATGCATGCATCTACGCTGTGAACTACTTTTTCTGATGCAAAATCTGTGTACTATACAAATCGTGAATACTTATATATCACTTAATATATATCCTAATCTGTATGTGCAGTGTTTCAGAAAATAAAAAGCTCAGTGTCAATGTACTCCTAAATCTACGCTAAATACATGTCACAAAAAATATATCTTAAAAACATTTAAAAATATCAAAATTGTAAACTGTGTAGGTACATCCAGATTTTGATTTTAGAGGTGAGGGCATGTAGAATATTTATCATATTTAAGATATTTATGGGTAAATGCACCAGTAGAATTCCTTAATTAAGTAAGAAAATTGTAATTTAGACTGTCTGCCTAAATATAAATCTTTTCGAAATTTCAGTATGGACTACATATGGATATATATAGGGTAGTTTTATATAGGTTCACTCACTTTTTCCGATGCAGTCCATATTCAAATCTCTAAAAGACTTATATTTAAAATGGAGCAGTAGTAGCCAAAAACACATTATTATTACTTTTCCTAATAAAAAGTTGGGATCAATGATCAAATTGAGATGGCAAACAAAGTTTGAAAATCTCAAGATGGGCATCCAATAGATTATGGAACTTTTAGAATAGATAACTAGCTTCTACAGATTTGCTGAACAATTTATAAAATAAATATAGAACAAACTTCTAATTTTAATGTTGAAATATTCAAATATAGGATGGCCTCCAATGTCATGGTCAAGTGAAATGAAACTTTGACCGAAAAGAAAATTAGAGAATTTGAAAGAAAACTAAGCCTTTCAAAAGTTAAAAATTATTCAAGAATCTCAATGTTTTTCTAAACATTTTAAAAGTTCAAGGATCAGCTTGAACCAACCCATATCTCATAACGAGGTATGCAGGTCAGGGTTGTTAATTATTAATGAAAATAAGTAGTGAATGACATTTATAAAAAATTGTACTTTTCTTTCTATGTTTTAAATGGCTCCGCAGGAGCACGGGTTGATGACTAGTATACAAAACGTCAAACAGGAGGTTTACTACTTGAACGCACAAGTATAAAAAGCACTTATATTACATTGAAACATCATTTTCAAATCATACATGTCATTCAAACATAATATCCTTCGAGCATCGCGCTCTATTAAACAGCGCCCGCAGACTTCTTCAAAGTATCGCCGCGTGTACTTAACTCGTCCAACTCGATGCAACGCGGCCTTCATCTCTCCCAATATGTCTTGACACGGCAAGAGCCATCCGGCCCCTCAATACATGCCGACGTTCATCGGCCGAACGCTGCACCGCTTCCAAGAAACCGCGACTACACCAAAATAGCTTTTCCGGGGTCCGTCGCCACAAGTGAGTCCAGAATGCTTCATGGCCAATCCGACAATTGATTCAGCTCGCCCACTCGCCAACCGACGGTCCGCGAGGACGCCCGGACTATGGAATTTGACCGTATAGTTTTTCCCTTTGTGCCCCTTCCGCCCAAGTGCTCAACGTTACGCCGCCAAGTCCATATAAGCATCCTCAACTCCATAATTTATCCAACGGAGCATACTTTGATCTGATATTTCTCCCAGCGTAAACGGTTTTCAAAGGAATTGCCCCGGCCGACTCAGCTCCTCCTTGGCAGCTTAAAGCCGACATTCTTGGTTTCATTTTTAGGCCCTCCGTCCGCTTTGATGCTCTTTTTTTCAAGAACCCAGCGATCGGTAGCATTCCTTAACCTTGGCCATCTCGCCATCTCCTCTTTGTTCGGAAAGGAGCAGCCCGCTGCCGAGCTCTTCCCCTTTAAAGCAGCCGCATTACTCCCTGGCTTGTTTCTTTTAAAGTTCGCCCGAGCTTCAACAGCGCCCATCTGCATTAAAGCATACAAACAAGAAGACATGAGCCAAGCCCCTTTGTGTCCGTGAAGAAGTCACATACCTTGTGACTTTAAACCGCATTGACCGCTGATGTCCGTGATCGCTCGCCAAGTCGCCGTCAGTTCGCATATTCATCCCCCGGCCTCGACACCCCGCCACCTGTTTAGGAGCGGGATATTTAAATGAGATTTGATCCTCGCGTCAATTTTTTGACAACATACCGAGTTCAAGGGCTACTATCTATACATGGCGATTTTATACATTATTTTTAGACCAAACCCCTCCCAAGAAGCTTCGACGGCTTCAATCCGCGCGGATGAATTTTTCAATCACCATACCCATTAGAGCACGGTGATCTTCGAGATAGCCACCGCCAGCAAACCTCACCCCCATCAAGACACCACTTGGCGCCGACCTTCCGCCTCCCGGGACTTGGGAATCCCTTTGCGACACCTCCGGTCGTCTGCCCACATGAGGGTGCGAAGGGAGGGTTGCTTCTCCATCATCTCCAAGAAGATCCCTCAAGACGGCTCAGAAGGGCTGAGGTCCAACTACAAGGTACAATTTCGTTATCTTCATAAATAAATAAGGATGTTCTTAATTACAAGACGCTTCTTTATTACGGGCCGGAGGGCTGATCCCTTTGGGAAAAACGGGCGGGTTATTTCCCGCCGACTTCCGACAAGATTCCTTCCTTTCTTTGAGGCCTTGATCCGGATCTTTCGCTCCTCTTCTCCCGAAGGAGGGACTTAATCTCCCCTTCCTTGATAGCTCCTTCAAGAGGCACCCCCGCTTCCTCCCTTCGCCTT
>JAHIAM010018163.1:0-22203 GCA_021605205.1 Aegilops longissima | reverse complement strand
CGATGCCTATGACATGCTTCTTCTTGGCGCAGTGTGTGTAAGTTCCTCACGCCAGCAAGATGCCCAGCATTCGATGCCAGAGCCAAAGATTCTCAAGCTTTTTCAAGAAGACATACGGCAAGCTGTGGACCTGCTGAGAAATCTACCATGTATAGATCATCTTCCGATATTCTTCAAAGACTAGAGACTTGTCGATTCCATTAGTACAAGGCAACGATATTTTCCGAATAGCACAATCATGTTCAAGTCACAAAGCATCGAGACATACATTAAGTTGAAACCAAGGATTCAACAAGCATCACTTTATCCATGTGTTGATCCTTTGAGATTGCAACTCTACCTAGACCCAATACCTTGCTTTTACCAAAGTCGCAAGAAATGATGACTCTTGTCCGATGGACGAAGGTTGGAGTCCATGAGAAGACTTTCGATCACCAACATATGATTAGTGCATCCGCTGTCCATAATCCATTCTCAAGCATGAGGTGTCATACCACACAAGACAGTTAGGGGATAGGCTTCACCAAGAGTATTGTGAAGCATAAACATTTGACCGGCAAGAGGATTATTGAAGCTCAGATCAAGATTAGGACTGATAGGATGAATGGCAAAAACTTTAGAACAAAATACATAGTGAGACCATTTGGGAATTTGATCTTGCGCCTACAAGATGTTTTAGGTCCCCAGCAATAACATCGATGCCTTTTGATTTTCTACCGGAGACCCTTCCTCTCAAAAGAAAGTTAATTCTTCTTAACCACCCACATCTTCGTGGGTGGCTTAGAAGCAATGAGTCTAAGTGCAGATCTCGAGAATTTCGCTTTGGAGCCCTAGCAAATAGCCTTGCAGGAGATGAATGATACTCATATGAATAAGCGTAAAAGTTCTTAGTTCTATGAACATATAGCGTTTGAAGACACACCATATTCATAAGTTTGAGTACGGTGTCCCTGCAAAACATTGGCGTTAGGGTGACTCCTGTGAGTCCTCCGTCTCTGTTGAAGCCTTTGGACCATATGACGCCTTTGGTCTGGGTTTGTCTTCATCCTGTGGTGTCATGATCACATTTACCGAAGATTCTCAAGACAACTTTTGGGAACCTGATCTTCTTCATAGGTGGTCCATTCTGCAGCTTAGTACCAATATACCGCAAAAACTTCACCATTCTCGATTCTTGAACAGCTTATAGTTTGCATCAAGGATTCATCAATGATAATAGGATTAGCACAGTAAAGCCAGATATAGGTGGATGGATCCATCGAAGGTCCCTTTGCAGCAACCCATGTGGTTTTGGGATACCGCAAAAGCTTCCAAGAGGAACCATCAACATTCATTTTCCTCTCGAACCCAACACCCTCTTTCCTAGGGTTTCGGTTCAGATCTGCTTTTGAGGACATCGCAAAGTGTCTCGATGTCCTTTCGCACTTTTATACATCCCTATTTTAAGCAATGTCTTCAACCTAGCATTTTCATCAGCAATAGTAGTGGTATCCTCCGTAGAGGGGTTAGTTACCACATCAGTAAGTTGAAGACAATGCAAAGAGTAGCAAAGAAGGGAACATTCAAAGAATGAGAGGTAGCGCTATCACGCCAAGGCATTTTAGACATGGTGGTTCAAATCCATCCCGAGCGGGACTGATCTGCTGAGCTAAGTGACTCATTCTCTTTGAAGATCTTCATGAGCCGCCTCAATTTCTCAAGATCTTGCTTCCTTTGAAGATAATCATAGGAGAGCTTTTCATGAGTGGTTGAGAGTGTTTCATGACAACTTTCAAGTTCTTGGTACTTAGCATGAAGATTTTTTATGTCTTCAACTAAGGACTGTGGAACGGTCATTTCGCTGGCCCAACAGTCATCATCGCTTTTGTCTAACAGTTTTGAGTATGTTCCATAGCTTTTTGTTGTTCAGCTTGCAATTTTAGCAAGTGTTTTGTAGCTGGGCTTGATTCACAATCAGAGTCATCTTCACTTGATGTTTGAAAGTAAGCATCACGTGATTTTACCTTGGCACCACGTGCCATGAAGTAGGAGGTGGGAGCAGGTCGTCGTGTCATCAGCTTCAGCTGCAGGTGTGGAAGTCATTGTCTTCAGTGTTGAAGATGGACTTGGCAACATAGGCCGTGGCTAGAGCCGACTTGCAACGCCAGGTCGGACTCTTCGCGACTCCACCTCCGCCTCCTCGTAATGCACTCCTCCTCCAATCCATTTCCTTGCCAACAAAAGCACGAGCCTTGCAGATGAGCTCTTCTTATGAGATGAAGACTTTGATGAGGACTTGGAAGAAGACTTTGAAGATTTCTTCTTCTTCTTGTCATCGTAATCATATTCCTTGCTCTTCTTCTTCTTCTTCTTCCGATTGTCCCAATCCGTGGGACACTCGTAGATATAGTGTCCAGGTTTCTTGCACTTGTGACATGTTCTCTTCTTGTAGTCATGAGTGGAAGCTTCATCATTTCTTGAGCTAGATCGTGAAGACTTTCTTAAGCCCTTCTTCTTAGTGAACTTCGAACTTCTTCACAAGCATAGCAAGTTCCTTTCCAATGTCTTCGTGGATCATAAGAACTGCAATGATTCTTCTTCGATGAGGAAACAACTTTTTGCCTTCAAAGCGCGAAGTTCGCCATAGTTGGGACCATAGATATCTCTTTTCTCGTAAAGTGGAACTCATGTGTGTTAAGCCTCTCAAGTATATCGACGGATCGAGTGTCTTGAAGTCGTATGCTTCTTGTATCATGAGGGCAAGGGTGTCAAAGGAGCTGTCAAGTGATCTCTTGAGTGTCTTGACGATTTCATGCTTGGTAATCTCAAGTATGGCTTAAGAGCACGAAGCTCATTTGTGATGTCGGTGAGGCGATCAAACGTGAGCTGGACATTTTCATTGTTGCTCTCTTGAAGCGTTGAAGAGGTTGCGAAGAACACCGATCCTTTGATCTCTCTCGGGTTGAGACGCCTTTGCTGACCTTGGATAGCCAGTCCTGCACTAGCTTCGACGCTTCCAGAGCACTCACACGGCCATACTCGTCCTTTGGTCGATGACCACGATGATGTTCTTGGCAGAGAGTCCAGCTTGAATGAACTTCTTGACATCAGCAGGGTGACACCTTCACCAGTTTTGGGAACGCCGTTTTGACGACATACCGTAGGTCGACATCATGGCTTCAAGATGCATGCGATCTTATTCTTCCAAGAGGGATATTCAGTTCCATCGAACACGGGCAAGCAGCGGAGACTTTGATTATCCCCGCAATGATATAGCTAAACCCGTGTGGTTAAACGAATCACACGTAACAAGGGAGTACCTTGCTCGATACCAATTGAAAGTGCTAGTTATCGACTAGAGGGGGGGTGAATAGGCGATTTTATGAAAGTCTTCAAACGTGGAAGTTTCAAGACAAACAATAGAAATGACCTAATTGATATGCAGCGAAGATAAACTACAACAAGCAAACCATAGTCAAGTATGCAAGAATGTGAAAGTACAAAGACTAATAGCAGCTTAGTAGTAAGGATCAGATGGAAGATAGTATGAAGCCAACCAATGATAGTAGTCAAGCAATGAAGTCAAACAGTAATGATAAATAGGCAATGACTTCACTAAGACAAACTCTAAGTAAAGGGAGGGAGAGGATAGAACCAAATACTTGTTGAAGACACATGATTTGTTGGACCAGCCCAGCTTGTCAGGAAAACTGTGATGTCCGGGTTAGGGAGGCTGAGATTCAACTCAAGACCTGCTTTCACCTTATTCCCTTGAGCTAAGGACACACAGCCTCGCCTAATCACTCTGTAAGTCTTCAAGGTAGACTTCCAACTTCACAGACTTCTGCTCACCGGCGATCCACAATGACTCTTGGATGCTCAGAACGCGACGCCTAACCGGCTGGAGGATTCACAGTCCTCAAGTGTAATAAGTCTTCAGGTCACGCAGACAAAAAGACTTCAGTGATGCCTAACACTCTTTGGCTCTGGGTGCTTGGGCTTTGTCCTCGCAAGGATTTCTCTCTCTCAAAGGCTTCGAGGTGGGTTGCTCTAAAACGACAAAAGCCATGCACTAACTATGAGCAGCCACCAATTTATGGTGTAGGGGGTGGGCTATTTATAGCCACTAGGCAACCCGACCTGATATGTCCGAAATGACCCTAGGTCACTAAGGAACTGACACGTGTTCCAACGGTCAGATTTCAAACACACACGGCAACTTTACTTGGGCTACAAGCAAAGCGACTCATCCACTGGATAAGATTTGCTCTCATTGTCTTCGTCAAGACATAGGATTTGGGTTGAGCATCACTTCACCATTCTCGACTTTGTTCACTTGGACCCCAATTAACAAAGACGGTGGTTCCTATGACTCAACAAAGAAGAAAAAGGAAACAACGAAACGCATACGCCTTCAAGCCTCCATAGTCTTCACTCAATGTCTTCTCATGTCATAGTCTTCAATATGAATATCTTCACATACCACCATTGTCGCCAATGTCTTCATACATTTTTAGGGTCATCTCCGTAGGTAAACCGAATCAATGAGGGACACTACCGTGTTATCCTCGCAACTTCACAAACACATTAGTCCCTCAACCAAATTTGTCATCAATACTCCAAAACCAACTAGGGGTGGCACTAGATGCACTTACAAAGAGCAAAATGTTAAAGCGCCAATGTTGATTTTTGTAAGGAAAACTGCCCGGTAGTTTTGCATATACCGAGCTGCATGAACGCATTTCATCTCATATCACGACATTACTGAATTTGTAGTGGTCATCTGGCTGCCCATTCATTCATGTGTCAATGTTGCTTGCATTACCTTACCTTCGCTGATGATAGCTGTGCCATTGCTATTGTGTTAATTTGGTGGTAATAGTAGCGCCCAAACGCTCATTGTGTCAATGTTGCTTTCCTATTATCCGACTTGGCCAATGATAGCAATGCTAGTGTTAATATTGTGCAAAGGTTGAAGATAAGAAGACAAACCTCGAAAACAGCAAGGCAACCCCATTGTTTCTTTCCAAAGAAATCTAGGCCGTAATATGGCAATAACTCATGATTAATCTGTTTGGTTCCCCTGCCCTAATTTATGTTATGATGCAAAGGGTCGAGACACTCTCCACTATCAATAATACAAGCCTGCCAAAATCGCCATCTGAACTGCTCAAGATCCTCTCGCCTCAAATGCAACGGAATAAATGTATGTTTGTGAACCAATTAATGGTTGAAGCAATGATGGAAATGGTGGATGAATCAGAGGTGCAGAGTCGCATGCACACAACAACTCGATCAATGTTTTTGCAGACAAGGTAGCAGCGTAGAAAGAACTTGCCCACATGCTTATGGGCGCTATCTCGGCCGAGGTTGCGATTGTGACATTGTAGATGGTTAGGTTCTCGCTTATTTATTTGCACCGCATCAATCTTTGATTGCCAAGTGATGTAATTTCGTAATATATGCCGGATGTGCAACGTTATTCCCCGTATGCCGCACTTTGCTTGATCGGTTTTGGTCCTGTGCATAATTGCTCATCGTAATGGGCTCAAATTATCTAATTTGGCATAAAGACATGTACGAACTTTTAGTGGCCTCATTAAGTTAATGGGCCATTATTAGGCCGAAGTTAATAGTCGGCCCTCTTACCTCCCGGTCGTTAATGTGCCGACATCGGGCGGGCAACAGTGGCACTAATTTATTTCACGGCCGTTAATGTGCCGTTATTAAGTTTGGGCTACATATGGCCCAATCTATATCGTAGAGGCCTTTAGCAGGCCGAAGAGATAGCGGGCTTGTATCGACCATGAAGACCATGGGCCGCTAAGAGGCCGAAAGTCGTCAGATTCTAAATGGCCTAATCAGGTTGTGGGCCTTTAGCAGCCGAAGAGAAACCGGCTGGTATTGGACCATGAAGGGCATGGGCCGTTAAAAGGCCAAAACTAAGGTCCCACTACAAATGGCCCAACTCATTTATGGTCCGTTAACAGCCGAAGGCACACAGGCCGGAATTGGCCCAACTCTAATCGGGTCACTAAAAGGCCAAAACTCAGTCCGACTACAAATGGCCCAACTGATTTATGGGTCACAACAAAGTCATAAGTGACACCGGCCAGAAATTGGCCCAACACTTAAATGGGCCGCTAAAGGTCAAACTCATGTCGACAACAAATGGCCCATCGATTTATGGGCCGTCAACAAAGTCGAAGACACACCGGGCCGAAATTAGCCCAACATTTAAATGGGTCGCTAAATGGCCAAAGATGTACATCCCAAAATTGGCCCATCCATTAAATGGGCCGTTAACAGCCAAAATCTCATCAGTCGATATTGAGCCCAAATATAGCGGCTGTTAACGGCTCGAATCGATTTACGGGCTGCAATGGTGTCAAACTTTAACGGGCCGCTGACGGGCCAATTGATACATCTTGTATGGGTCGTGGGCTTAAATGGACCCGACACAAGTAGGCCTTATATGGTCTAGCTCGCATTTTTACCGGGCCGCCTTTTCACGTGAATGGCCTCGCTAGCGTGCACATGTTGAGGTATCATAGGCGCTTCGTCCAATGAGTGGATGACATCTATCCCAACAATGAGCCGACACGTGTTTCCTCCAGCTAATGATGGTTTTACACGGAAAATCCCCATTGGTCGGGCTGTTAACGGGTTATCGGATCCAAAACCCGACCCGATAGCTTAACGGTGTTCCGTTACTTGCGGATGCCACGTGTCGGTCACCCTTGACGAAAGCACTTCGGGACGCTGCGATTATCGTCATGGAAGTGGACACTTCCGATGATAATTTTGGTAATGTCATGGAACACTTCTATGACAAGATGTATGACTATCTTGATTCTCGCTATAAAATCGCCATGGATGTACATGCATGACAAAAACGCGACTCCCGTGTGACAAACACGTATCATCACGGAAGTGTATTTTTTTGTAGTGTTATGAATAAATACCTATGTCGTAGAGTCTTGTTGTGATGCCATGTTGTATTTGCACATATCGAGCATATTGTGTGTATGATTTGAAATGCTTCAGGTGGTGGGATCCGACAACCTAGTTGTTCTATCCTTGGTAACCTCTCCTATGGGGAAATGTAGTCTAGTGTTTCCATCGAGCCATGGTAGTCTGCTACAGCCCGGTTTACCGGAGTCCTCGCTAACCCGCCATTACCGCTCCTAACACTTAGATCGGGCCGATGTGGCGACTTTGTTCCTATGTTCCGTCCCTTCGGGAAATGTCACGCCGTGACTTCCGGAGTCCTACTACAGCCCGCTACACTCGGGTTCCCTGAGTCATAGCCCAGCTGCTACAGCCCGGATTCACACGCCGATGATCGACACGCTCGATGCTGGTTCATGTATGCTCGTCCTCGTAAGTTAGTGCTACTTTGGGTTCATGACTAGTCATGTCAGCCCGGTTCTTCATTATATGGATGCTAGCGACGCTATCATATACGCGGGAGCCAAAAGGTGCAAGCGTCCCGCCGTAAGGTGGCACCCGTGGGAATACCGTATGTGAGGCCGCAAAGTGATATGATCTGTTACATGCTAGATTAGTGTGACTTAGAATCGGGTCCCGACAAGATTAAACAGGCTGGTGGGGCCCAGCCCGACAACAGCTTACTCAATCCTTTCTTTAGTACCGGTCGTGCTACTAACCGGTACTAATGAGCGCTACCGCTTAGTTGTTGAAACCGCACTAATGGTCACATTAGTGCCGGTTCAATTACAAACCGACAACAAAATTCCTATGAATATAAACCCCAGAAATAAACCTAGATCGGGAGTTCCGCAAGCCTCTGTAGCCACAAAAACCAATCGGGAGCCCGCTCGCACCCTGCTGGAGGGGGAAACCATCACCGATGGCCATCTTCATCATTCCGGGGTCTCCATGACGAGGAGGGAGTAGTTCACCCGAGGCTGAGGGTATGTACCAGAGCTATGTGTTTGATCTCTCTCTCTCTCTCTCTCTGTGTGTGTGTGTGTCTCTCTCTCGTGTTCTTAATTTGACACGATCTTGATGTACCGCGAGCTTTGTTATTACATTTGAATCATATGGTGTTTCTCCCCCTCTATCTTCTTGTATGAATTGAGTTTTACCTTTGAGGTTTCACTATTATCGGATTGAATACTATTGTGGATTTGAGAGCACTTGATGTATGTCTTATGGGATACCTGTGGTGACAATGGGGTATTTTATTGATTCATTTGATGTATGTTTTGGCACTCAACTCATGGATTCCTGTGTGACATTAGTAATCTATGCATACAGGTTGATGCATGTTTTTTCCTTGTTTCTCCAAGAGGAATCTTGGGGCACCTTTTGAGGTGCTTTATGTTGGATTGAATATTATGAATCTGAAGTTTTTTATGCATATCGATAATTGACCCACCTAATACTTGTGGTGACATTGGAGTATCTAGGTGACATTAGGGTTGATTGATGTGTGTCATATGGTGTTATTTTACTATGAACTCTAGGGCTGTTTGTGACACTTATACCTCAATGGATTGATCGGAAAGAATAACTTTGAGGTGGTTTCTGCATCTTACAAGCAATTTCATCTTATGTTCTCCGCGATAGGAACTTTTGAGTGACTTTTGTCGCTGCTGAGGGATTGCCATATGATCTAATTATGTCATCATTGTTGAGAGAACTTGCACTAGTGAAAGTATGAACCCAGGCCTTGTTTCCAAGCATTGCAATACCATTTTTCCTCACTTTTGTTACTAGTTACCTTGCTGTTTTTATATTTTCAGATTACAAAACCTATATCTACTATCTATATTACACTTGTATCACCATCTCTTCATTAACTAGTGCACCTATACAATTTACCATTGTATTGGGTGTGTCGGGACAAAAGATACTTTTGTTATTTGGTTGCAGGGTTGTTTGAGAGAGACCATCTTCATCCTACACATCCCACGGAATTATAAACCTTAGGTCATCCACTTGAGGGAAATTTGCTACCGTCTCACAAAACTCGCACTGGAGGCCCAACAACGCCTACAAGAAGAAAGGTTGTGTAGTAGACATCATTGTGGCCTCAAAAATGCGAGGCTGTGGCACGCACGCATACGGTTGCCCTCTTAGAGAACCTCTTAGAGAACGAGAAGTTTCGAGGCCAACGGAGCAACAAGACCAACACTTCCTGCACAAACCGACACATTCCTCTCGATACCCAAATACTAGCTCGAGACGTGTGGTTTACATGCGGCCTCTGGGGAGGCTTACTCAAACGCTGGCCCAAACTTTTTACCACACCCTCACAGAGGCCCCTGTGATGACATCGTGCTGATCCCGAGCAATCCTACCATCGTAAGATTTTTCGAGAATTTCAACGGTTGCATCAGAATGACACCGAGGTACTTCCCAGAACCCCTGCAGTGACATGCCCCTCCCTCGCTCAGCGCAAGGTGTCGTGGAATTGTCACGCAGATGTCCTCTTGCAAGGACTTAGTCGGGAGCCATCGCAACTAGGAAGCTTAAAGGTTAATGGACAAGGCACACGAGAGAGGTTTTATACTAGTTCGCCCCTTACGGTGAAGGTAAAGCCTACGCCTAGTTGGGTTGGTATTGCTAGGGTTTCATGACCAGGAGCGAAATACGCTATGCCCGGCTTCAGAAGATGTTTTCGCCTCACCGCCAGCTGGTCGCCCCTTATATACATGGGTGGACGCCCACGGTTTGATGAGTCCCGACCGCTCATAAACAGGTCCGCTCGGTGACTAGTTAATCCTGCCTTATAATACAAGTCATGCCATTACGGAGGTTTATCACTACGGTCCATAAACCCTATGGGCTTTAGACCCTTTATTGAACCGCCATCTTCACATTTAATCTTGGGCTTCACATGATGAATCACCTTTGAGCAACCCGGGCCCTCCTGGGCGGCTTACACAAATAGTTATATCCCCAACATTAGGCCCCAGATTGATTTGAACCGGTTCATGTCAATCTTAAAATACCTTAAGGAAAAGCCTTCGCCTTTTGTCCAGGCAAAGATTGTAACCCGCCTCGACGCCATCTTCGATCCGTGATAACCCACCATGATGTCATCTTCCATTAAATTCATATTTAATTCGCCATATCTTAACGGATCTTTATCTTTATCGACCATTTCAAAATCGAGGCGCGGAGTCGTTGGATAATGACGCCTGGCCTCATCATTTCGCGCTTTCTCAATGGCCCTTCCTTTTAAATAGGCACGACTCAAGGTATTTTCCATTCTCCCTTCTATCGCCCTCTTCCTCTTGCTATTCCTTGCTCAAGTCTGCCACCGCCGCAGAGCTCCGTGATCTTCATCGATTTTGGCCACGATCAACCTCGAACTGCCCAAAAACGCTAACCCCCGCAGCTACCGCAGATCTATAAGTTTCTTCCTCCCCGCTCTCGATCTCGCATTAAGATTTTCGAAGTTCGCCGGTGTTTGTCGCTGTTTGTCATGAACCCTTCATAGATTTCACTCGCCGCCCTTTTCTCGATCTTAAGATAGTATAAAGTTATCATGTAGCTGTTTCAAGACTCATTTCAATGCAAATAGATCCTTTCATTTGTATAAAGGCCTCATTCGAGCTTATGAACTTATCTGTACTAGTTTTAGGTCTAGGATTTTTCCTTCTCAACAACCGCTTGATCCAAAATAATAACCGCAACTCTGCTAAACCTGTTTGTTGCATACTTAGTCAAAACTACTGTTAGATCTGCTTAACCATGGGAATCTGTATGGCTGGTTTAAAATAGATAACATTGATTGACAGCCTTGCCGCCTCCTCGGCGTTTAAAATAACTTAATCGCTTCCGGTTGCTCATAGCGGCTTAACCGACTGTGATACAATTAGCTATATGTCATTAGGCCCCTCATAAGCCGCCATATTGAAACGAATTTGAAATGCTTTCTCCGGTTAAATTGAACCGAAATATTTTATTTTGTCATAGGCTTTCATCTGCATAATGGCACCCAAGGCTCCCAAAGCACATGTGACCAGAATCGGGTCAAGTCCATTGTCACCGAAAATAATTTGTCTCGATTCGTGAAGATCGCCATGTGGCCAAGAAAGAAATCATGTCCTATCGTGTTCTCGATCCATCATAAGAAAAACCTCAACCCAAGGAGGGGAAGTGATCATTTTCATCGATCATATGAACCGGGCTTTTCTCCACCCGGCCAAAATTCTTCAGGATGTTTTACACTTTTTCACCTCGCACTCAAGATATCGGGCCCAACTCCATGTCAAATATATGCAACTTCCAAGTCTTTATGCAGGTCTATCTTGGAGAAGAACCCAACCTGTTACTTTTCAGAGAATTGTTTTATTTAAACCGCCGTAATGAACGTGCTAACGGGCCCAGCTCGAACTTGGTGGTATCTCCATTCAGCGACGGAGGGACCGCTTTTCCCATATGCCAAATGCCAAGCCACCCTAAGGATTGGAACCAGACGTGGTTCTATTGTCAAGATGTTTCTTCACATGAAACCCGCAAGACGGCTTTCAAGGCTTCACGCTCGAATCCAACCATCCACCGCTGCATAAGTTAACCGCCGTTGAGCTGCCTACCACTTGCTCCCACCATAAAGAAAATCAAAGCTTTAGGGAACGCCTTAGATGGCGTTGATTTGGTCCGAGTATGGATCTTATGGCAGGTGATTCCGTTAAACCGCCGCTTCCGGCTTGATGTGCACTTACACAAAGTAGAAGGATGACCCGTCATGCCACAGCCCTAGAGCTTGCTTGTAACTAGTGGCATTGCATCCATGCATCATGTTTAATTTTCATGAAATTTGAAATGGGGATTGCCTAAACCCTAGCATTAAAGGAATTCAAATAGGCTCAACCAAAAATAATTTTCAGTGATTTCAAATGGCTTGGGAAATGTTCATCATTTCGAAAATGCTTTAAACCGTAACCAGAGGTGCTGCACATTTTCATGTCATATTTGGTCACCGGATTAATTCATAAAGTATTTGCATTTGGGCATTTAATGCTAATAAATAATTTAAATGCTCAAATAATCCCAAACTGAAATGTTTATCAGAGGATATCTTTCCAACAAGGGTCATGAGCAGTGGCATGAATTTTGGGATTGATTTAGTATTTTAATAAAGCCCAACAGACATGTAATAATAGAAAACAGGATTTAAATAGAAATAGGAGAGAGAGAGAAGCCACTTGGGCCGCCACTGCAGCTCACCTACCCGGCGCCCTAACCGCCCACTCTCGTGGCAGCCGATCGGGCAAAGCCAGCCCAGCCCACCTCCCACGCCACATCGCCTTCCTCCTCCGCCAAGAGGCGAGGCGAGGCGTGGCGCACGACGACGCCTTGCCACCTCCTGCTCGCCACCGAGGCACCTGTGGTGCCACGCGACACCCCCGACCCCCTCGCCCTCTCCTCTCTCCCTCGAACCCCATCCTCCTTCGCCCTCTCACATGAGCTCGACCGAGCGAGCTTGCTGACGCCGATCGCTGCACCAGGCACAGCCATCCCTTGCCCCTCTGCTGTCCCTAAGAGCTCCGCCTCCGACCTCTTCTCCGCCTCCGCTGAAGCAACGACACCGAGCACCCGAGGCGCCTTCTCCGCCTCTTCGACCGGCCGTCAGCCTCGACCATCTGCGTCAACTCCGGACGCCCGAGCCCGCCTGACCACCTCTCCTCCACGGTGAAATCCTCTTCTCTCCCCTAGCTCGTGCTTGTTTCACCTCCGAGCCGCTGGCCCCACCTCACCCGAAAACTCACAGCGGCTTCGGCTCACGCCAAGGCTAGAGCCACAAGGGCTCAAGCCGGGCACACCGCCGTTCCACACCTCACCAGAGCACGAGAGCGCACTCAACGCCCCTAGCGCCTGCACGCTTAACCCCGACCTCCTCAACTCCGCCGCTTGGAGCCGCCGCCGCTGATTCCACCACCGACTGCCGCCACCACCACTAGATGCGCGAGTCTCCCACCGCTTTAGCCGCAAACCCCGAGCAAAATGGTGCACCATAGGCTAAACACGAGCCACTCCGTGCACACCGCCATGATTTGGTCGCCGGCGACACGCCGGTGGTGATGACGGCATCGCTATTAGGTGCTAATGACCCACTTAATCACCCCCCACCATCGACATGCGCCTCGCCCTGCTAGTTGTTAGGTTAGTACTAATTCAAGCTAGGTTAGATTAGTTAGACATCGATAATCGGGACCCACAGGTCAGATTTGACTCTGACAGCGCCGCTGACTTGCCGACGCCACCGTGAGGTCATGTCGACGCAGTAATATTTTCTCGATTTAATCTTATTCAGAAATTTCAGAAAATACCCCAAACTTCTAAAAATCATATAAATTCAACCGTAGCTCGTAATGAAATAATTTATATATGAAAAATGATCAGAAAATATGAAGAATCTGTTTATGCCATGATCATGCATGTTTGAACAAGTTAACCTCACTGAATAGGATGAATCATGATTAGGTAATTTATGAACTAGCATTTGGAGTTGAGTTTAACCTTGTTTGAATTCCACTTCAATTAACCTGGCTAGATATTGCATTAGGTGTATTCAGTACCTTAACATGACATGTCATTCATGTGACTATGCATTGCATTGATTGAGTTCTTTTTCTTGTTTGCCAAGAATTGTCCCTCTCGTAGACGACGCATCGATTTATGAATTCGATGACACCGATGAAGAACTATATTATCTTCGTAAGTGCTGCAAGAAAAGCCCCTTGTTCATTCCGACATAACCCCACTCTCTCGCTTCTGCTTTCTTTATTGCATTAGGACAACATCGATTCAACTGTTATTTGCTGCGTAGTTGAACCCTTTGCTCCTCTCATGACCTGTCATTCCACAAGGATTAGAGGAAACCCACTAGCATGAGTAGGAGTTGTTTGAGCCATGTTGTGCCTACTCATTTATGCTTGTTTGTCATGCCTGCTACGCTTAGAGTTGAGTCGGTCTGATTCATCGGGAATGAATCAAAGGTGTGAACATGTCCTACTATGTGTGAGCTAGTGTGTGAACACGATTTGGTAAAGGGTAGCGGTGAGAGGCCATCTAGGAGTACATGGTGGGTTGTCTCATTGCACCGGCCCTCGTGAACTGAGTTCTGTTTGTGATCCATGAAACAGCTTATTACCACGCATTGGGATCCTTAATTGACCTCTCGGTTTCTTAACCACCCTTGTCCTCATCTGGAGTTGCAAGTAGTTTCGTGTTTGTAGATGTCAGGGGCCGACGCACGCTGACCTTAGGTGGGTTAGTTGTGGTAGGCACCGTGGGTCTGTACCGTTCGCCTGCTTGGTGTCTCGGGAACCGCACACATCGCTCGGGCTGTATGGGAAACCTCGCCGACTTCGGATGGAACCCGAATAGGCGATAAACCTGGACTAGGGACTTGAGTGTTTAGGTAGGCTCGTCGACACCCACGCTGGGCTTCCGCTGAAGGTTGCCGAGTACATGTCGTGTAAACGGCGTAAGTGGTGAGAGCGTGTGAAGAAGTACACCCTCGCAGGGTTAATATGATCTATTCAATAGCCGTGTCCGCTGAAAAGGACTTTCGTTGCCTATAACAGTTCATAGACAAGTGAAAGTGGATACTCTAAAATGCGCAAGATAAGCGTGAGTGCTATGGATGGCATTCTCGAGGGAGACGGAGCGATCCATAGTGGTGTATTGATATGGTGAATATGGACTCGTAGCGCCACCTCAAAAGAGTTACTTGCAATGTAGTTCAGATAGCCACCGAGTCAAAGCTGGCTTGCTACCAAACTCCACCACCCCTTTTTTGATAATGATGCATATGTAGTTAGTTCTGATGTAAGTCTTGCTGAGTACATTTGTACTCACGCTTGCTTATTTTATGTTTTGCAGAGACGCTGGCCTCGCTAGTAGTTCCGCTTGACTTCGACGCTTAGCTTGTTACCTCAGCACGATCTTGTGCCCTGCAGATCTCGGTAGATAGTCGCTTCTCAGCCTTTTTCATTTATAGTTGTCCAGACTGCATGTTTAGCTTCCGCTTGTGTTTTGACTTGTATGCTCGAAAAGTTGGGTCATGAGACCCATGTTTGTAATATCTCGCCCTCGGAGCCTAATGAATAAATATTTGAGTCAGAGTTATGTTGTGATGCTATGTTGTATCTACGATATTGAGCATAATGTGTATGTTTGAAATGCTTGGTATGTGGGATCCGACAAACTAGTTGTTTATCCTTGGCAGCCTCTCATATGGGGAAATGTAGTCTGCTGCTTCGAGCGATAGTAGTCCGCTACAGCCCGCTTCACCGGAGTCTCTTAGCCCAAAGACTACCGCTGGACACTTGATCTGGCCAAGATGTGTTTCACTGCTCTTATGTCCGTTCCTTCGGGAAATGTCACGCGGTGGTATTCGAGTCCTCGCTTAGTCTGCTACACCTGGGATACCGAGTCCTGTTAGCCCAAGGCTACAGCCCGAATATATACGTTGATGACCGATATGCTCGATGTGATTCATGTATGCCTGTCCCCATAGGTTAGCGCCTTTGTTCACGATCAGCCATGTCGGCCCGGTTCTTTTTCATGTGGATGCTAGCGACACTATCATATACGTGAGCCAAAAGACTTAAACGGTCCCGGCCATGGTAAGGCGACACCTGTGGGAATATCGTGGAGGCCGCAAAGTGATATGAGGTGTTACCGCTAGATCGATGTGACTTGGAATCGGGTCCCGACGATGCTGGTATTAGAGCACGACTGATCAGAGGATTACCAAGCCAAACTGGTCGAAGTTGTGTCTAGAAATGCTTTAGTTATGTAAGGGAATTGATGGTGAAGGAACGAAGGCTCTTTTTACTCTTATACCTCATAGCCTTCTCGATCCGAGTCATCCTCTTCTTCTACGGGTTTAAGAACTAGGCTTCATCTTTCTATCAGATGACGGTTACTAATCCATAGACTTTAAGATTGTTGGTTTTAAGCCTTAGTTCGGTTCCTACCATTTCTGTATGATTACCGTTGATCTCGAACCTTGATATTGTGATGTTGAGTGGTTATGCCACCATTTTTGCGTGATGTCTCAAATCATTTTGAGCATTTACAACCGCTATGTCTGTCCGAGTCATCCTGTGTCTCTAAATAGTCCGATGCATTTGCAAATCCTTTCTTCCGCTCCTCGATGTCCTTTTGGTTTAATAAGCACACTAATCGGTCCGCTGAGGTACTCCGTGGCCTTGATTTAGTATGTTGGAGTTAGTACTATGACCCTAGGTGTCTTCGAGGACCACTCATAATTTGGCAATGCTTTTGTATCCCCAAAGGTTATGATTCTCGCCATTATTCTTGAAAGCATCCCGTGATGTTATTAGTTAGTAGGTATTCTATTCCTGGGTTCTTGAACCCGAGATTCACCCTACTTACTTCCTGTTGATAGTGTTGCTAGTTCCTTTATGATATTAGTAACCTTTGCATTAGTCCTCGAGGTCCGTGGTATATCCTTCTTCCAAAATACCATGAACCACTTATGGCAGAAGTTTGTTGGATCAAAAGATCACAACAGAAGTGGCCTCGATGAGTTCTCCATCCTATTTGTGACTCTGCCAGTTCAACCTCGCTGCATGGGTTATCCGAAAGAAATGTTGAGCTTTGCTCGACATACTAATCTGTGCATCCACAACTCGTAAAATTATATGTTCCTTTGAGTTGCTCTCTTTAGTTGTATCCCACCATCCTCTATCGCTTGATAATCAAGGGTATGCGTGCATTTGTTTATCGATGCCTATTATCCTTGTGGTCCCACAAGCCATTCTATTCCGAATGACTAGGAGAAACAAACCAAAGACTTTCATCCATATCCAGGATTGGGTCAAAGCAGTTGTATTCCGCAGATCAAGATTCCAATTCAGCTTTTGTTCTGTTCTACCTTGGAGTGTTACCATCTTTATGTCAAGAGTGTCATGAGAATTGCACCAACTCTCATGAATTTTTGACGAGTGATACTTGTCACCATCATCATTCATTCCTCGGTCCTGTTGGTGTAACCGAATGCCGACAAGTGAACTGTGATGTGTGAAATCGATACTCCTAGCAACCCCCCCTTGCTTGGTAGTAAATGGACAATATTCTCATTCTTAGCGTGTTGGTTATTAAATCATCATCCTAAGATTGATCGTGCTACCTAGTCCTTAGTTCGTGCACTCTTCGCCTATGAGTTAGGATCTTGTCAAGTCCTCACCATTTGATCATATCGCTTGCCCTCAAAAGCAAGATTGTTCTCGAGCTTAGTAACATACCGATGGTTCGTGACTCTCCAAATATCTTCTTGGAAGTGTTACCGGTTGTTCCTCGATCGTTATGTTGAGCTTGTGATCAAGTTGGTTTCTTGTGAACCACCCTTTCTCCAAGAATCTGTGTTGATACCCCGAGCTAGTTGGTTGTTAGACAACAACTCTGAGAGTTGGAAGATAAAAGCTTGCCTAACTTAGTTCGCTCCAAAGGATATCCTTGTAGTGTGTGTTGAAGAAAGATGATATCTTCATCGATTGGTCCCTCGTGATCAGTTGTCGGACCTATTGTCTTATCAATCCTTTGATTTGAGTGTGGGTTATCGTTGTCAAATCAGAACCAACGATATTCGTGATGTTGTCTTACTCGTGGTTGATCCTCGAGCATACACCATTACATCTTTGGTCCGACCAATGCTATAACCGTGTTCACATGATGGTGGAGGACAAGTGATATGGAAATTGGATGAATTGTTGTTGAGCCCATCAGCAGCATTTTGTCTTCCCATGATTCATGTTGAACATCAACCTAGTGTTGAAAACTTTGTAAGCAATGCCTTCGTGTTCCGCTCATGAAGCCTATGCTTGGATGGAAGAAGTGACTTTCAATTCATGTGCTTTAGGTGTGTTGCCGCCATGAATTCGGGAAAGGTTTGTTTTGTTTCCTATGGTACCATCCCAAGTCAGTCCATGCACGTAAGTGCTCTATGGTTTGATAGGTTGGCCGCCTCCACTCCATACTGTGTTCCTAGCACACCAAGCCACCGATTGACTTGTTCAAGGAAAATAAGTCTATGCTCGGATCTAATCCATGGACTTCATGTGAACGACTTTGATATCCTCGATGATGGTTCCCACCCGAACTCGGTAGTGTTTTATGATAAGACTACTATGTGGTCATTCTTGTCTTGGACAACATGTTCACATGTGTGTAGCAGTAACCAGCTCATGTTTTGGAGCTTGCTATCGAGTTCATATCCCGAGATTCTCGCAACGCCATCTCGCCGAATTGTGTTGCAACCCTTCCTTTTTAGACATGCCGAGTCCAAGTATCCTATTACCAATCGGATCTGAATCTCGTGCAGATATGATGGTTGGAACATTCCATCAGTAGCATTTTGTTCCCAGCTTACACCGCCATTGTGCCAATCTTCCATGGGCTGCCCTTCGCAGCTGTTGTTCAGATCATCTTCAAAAGTGGACTTACCATGGGTCCCTCCACCTCCGACGATAAGCAAAAATCATCCATTGTGTTGTCTTCAACAAGGTAGTCCACATCATCCATTCTAGTCCGGTGTACCATTCCTTTGCACTCCACCAAACGATCGCTAGAATTGCCTTAGGCTGGTATGAAGAGTTTCAATGATCTCTCAATCAAAAGTAATTCTTTTTGCCACTTAAGGAATAGTTTTTGCGCCACCTTTCCAAGGTGTTCCGCTATGGAATCATGGCAATCATCTCCTTGTTACTTTGAAACCATGCACCATCCTACTTAAGCATGGGATGGTTGCTCACCAATTTGAACCTTCATATCCATTTCTTTACCATCATTCCTAATGTGTTTGTTGTCTCAACTCAAGAGTTGTTCTTATGCCTCACCCATGAACTGATCTTGAGTTGCTCGATCTTCAAGAAGATTAAATCCTGTAGGGTTTCCTTCTTTCTGTTGTCGTGTCGAGTGAAGATCTCAAAAGCAAAGACGCCAAGACCAAGATGATGGAATGAATCAACATTTTCGAGAAGGACAAATGGATCATGGAGATTGTGATAGTTCTGACTTCCTTTTCCTCTTACTCACGCCTTGAATCTCGGGTGATTCTTGTTTAGTGGGGTGAGTTGTCACAGCCCTAGAGCTTGCTTGTAACTAGTGGCATTGCATCCATGCATCATGTTTAATTTTCATGAAATTTGAAATGGGGATTGCCTAAACCCTAGCATTAAAGGAATTCAAATAGGCTCAACCAAAAATAATTTTCAGTGATTTCAAATGGCTTGGGAAATGTTCATCATTTCTCGAAAATGCTTTAAACCAGAACCGAGGTGCCGCACATTTTCATGTCATATTTGGTCACCGGATTAATTCATAAAGTATTTGCATTTGGGCATTTAATGCTAATAAATAATTTAAATTCTCAAATAATCCCAACTGAAATGTTTATCGAGGATATCTTTCCAACAAAGGGTCATGAGCAAAGGGCATGAATTTTGGGATTGATTTAGTATTTTAATAAAGCCCAACAGATACGTAATAATAGAAAATAGGATTTAAATAGAAATAGGAGAGAGAGAAGCCACTTGGGCCAGCTATCTGCAGCCCACCCACCGGGCGCCTCAACTGCCCACCTCAGGAGGCAGCCGACCGGGCAAAGCCAGCCCAGCCCACCTCCCACGCCTTCCATCGCCTCCTCCGCCAAGAGGCAGAGGCGAGGCGTGGCGCGCTGCCGACGACGCCTTGCCACCTCCTCGTCGCCACTGAGGCACCTGTGGGTGCCACGACACCCCCACCCCCTCGCCCTCTCCCCCTCTCTCCCCGAACCCCATCCTCCTCCCGCCTCTCATGAGGCTCGACCGAGCGAAGCTCGCGACGCTGGACACACCACTCCTGCCACAGCCACCCCTTGCCCTCCGCTGGCCCCTAAGAGCTCCGCTCGACCTCTCTCTCCGCCTCCGCTGAAGCAACGACACCGAGCGCCCGAGGCGCCACCTCACGCTTCGACCTTCGACTCACGGTCGCCGCCTGATCGTCAACTCCGGACGCCTCGAGCCCGCTGACCACCTCTCCTCTCCACGGTGAACTCCTTCCTCTCCCTAGCTCGTGCTTGTTCGACCTCCGTCAGCCGTCCCCACCTCACCAAACTCCTCCGCTGCGTTCGCCGCCGGGCGTGGCATAGAGCCAGTGGCTCAAAGTCGGCACACCACCGCTCCACACCTCACCAGAGCACGAGTGCACCAACGCCTCTAGCGCCTCTGCATCGCTTAACCCGACCTCGCCTCAACTCCGCCGCTTTTGAGCTCGGGCCATTGCTGATTCCGACCACCGTGATTGCCTGCCGCCACCACCACTAGATGCGCGAGTCTCAAAATGGCCAGAAGTCCGCAAACCCCGAGCAAAATGGTGCACCGAGGCTAAACCCGAGCCACTCCGTGCACACCGCTTTGAGATTTGGTCGCTGGCGATCACATCACGTGGTGATGACGGCATCGCTATTAGGTGCTAATGACCCACTTAATCACCCCCACCACTTACATATGCGGGCCTCGCCTCGTTAGTTAAGTTAGGTTAGTACTAACTAAGCTAGGTTAGATTAGTTAGACATCGATAATCGGGACCCACAGGTCAGATTTGACTGGACAGCGCCGCTGACTTGCCGATGTCACTGCGAGGTCATGCCGACGCAGTAATATTTTCTCGATTTAATCTTATTCAGAAATTTCGTAAAATACCCCAAACTTCTAAAAATCATATAAATTCAACCGTAGCTCGTAATGAAATAATTTATATATGAAAAATGATCAGAAAAATATGAAGAATCTGTTTATGCCATGATCATGCATGTTTGAACAAGTTAACCTCACTGAATAGGATGAATCATGATTAGGTAATTTATGAACTAGCATTTGGAGTTGGAGTTTAACCTTGTTTGAATTCCACTTCAATTAACCTGGCTAGATATTGCATTAGGTGTATTCAGTACTTAACATGACATTTCATTCATGTGACTATGCATTGCATTGATTGAGTTCTTCTTGTTTGCAAGAATCTGCCCCTCTCTCAGAGACGACGCATCGATTTATGAATTCGATGACACCGATGAAGAACTATATTATCTTCGAAGTGCTGTGCAAGCAAAGCCCCTTGTTCATTCCGACATAACCCACACTCTCGCTTGCTTCTCTTTTATTGCATTAGGACAACATCGATTCAACTGCTACTTGCTGTGGTAGTTGAACCCTTGCTCCTCCGCATGACTCTGTCATTCCACAAGAATTAGATGAAACCCACTAGCATGAGTAGGAGTTGTTTGAGCCATGTTGTGCCTACTCATTTATGCTTGTTTGTCATGCTCACATCGCTTAGAGTTGAGTCGTCTGATTCATCGGGAATGAATCGAGGTGTGTGAACATTTCCTACTATGTGTGTGAGCTAAGTGTGAACACGATTTGGTAAAGGAAGCGTGAGAGGCCATGTAGGAGTACATGGTGGGTTGTCTCATTACAGCCGCCCTCGTGAACTGAGTTCTGTGTTTGTGATCCATGAAACAGCTACTACCACGCATTGGGATCCTTAATTGACCTTCCTGGGCTTAACCACCCTTGTCCTCATCCGAGTTGCAAGTAGTTTCTCGTGTTTGCATGTCGGGGCAGCCGCATGCAACACCGACCTTAGGGGTGGGTTGTGTTATGTAGGCACTGGGTTCGGTAAACCGATTCACCCGCTTGGTGTCTCGGAACCCTGCACACATCGCTCGGGCTGTATGGGAAACCTCGGCCGACTCTCATGGATGGAACCCGAATAGGCTATAAACCTGGACTAGGGACTTGAGTGTTTAGGTAGGTCGTGGGCCGACACCCACGCTGGGCTTCCGCTGAAGGTTGCCGAGTACATGTCGCGTAAACGCGGTAAGTGGTGAGCGGTGAAGAAGTACACCCCGCAGGGTTAGTATGATCTATTCAATAGCCGTGTCCTGCGAAAAGGACTTCCTGCTGCCTATAACAGTTCATAGACAAGTGAAAGTGGATACTCTAAAATGCGCAAGATAAGCGTGAGTGCTATGGATGGCGCTCAGAGGGAGACGGGAGCGGATCCTTAGTGGTGTATTGATATGGTGAATATGTGGACTCGCAGCGCCACCTCAAAAGAGTTATTTGCAAATGTAGTTCGTGATAGCCACCGAGTCAAAGCTGGTTTGCTGCAGCCAAACTCCACCACCCCTTTGTTGATAATGATGCATATGTAGTTAGTTCCGATTAA
>JAHIAM010018162.1:0-32345 GCA_021605205.1 Aegilops longissima | reverse complement strand
GCTCCCCCCCCACTATATATAGGAGCAAGGAGAGGGGAGGCGCGAGCCTTGCCCTCCTCCAAGGGAGGGGTGCGGCCAAGAGGGGGAGGAGTCCATCCTCCCCAAGGCACCTCTGAGGTGCCTTCCCTCTATGGACTCTTCCTCTCCAAGTGTTTCATGCATGGGCCTCTTGGGGTTGGTTCCCTGGCCCATGCAGGCCTAGGCGCACCACCTAGGGCCCATGTGGCCCTCTGGGCAGGTGGCCTCACCTGTGGCCCCCGGGACCCCTCCGGTGGTCGTGCATACAATACCGATAACCCCAAACTTGTCCCGATGGTCAAACAGCACTTCCCATATATAAATCTTTACCTCCGACCATTCCGAACTCCTCGTGACGTCCGGGATCTCATCCCGGACTTCGAACAACATTCGTAACCACATACAAGCTTCCTTTATAACCCTAGCGCCATCGAACCTTATGTGTAGACTTCTACGGTTCGGGAACTATGCGCATATGACCGAGACGTTTTCCGTCAATAACCAACAGCCGGATCGGATACCCATGTTGGCTCCCACATGTTCCACGATGATCTCATCGGATGAACCACGATGTCAAGGACTTTAATCAATCCCGTGATACAATTCCTTTGTCTATCGGTATCGATACTTGCCCGAGATTCGATCGTCGGTCATCCCGATACCTTTTTCAATCTCGGCTATCGGCAAGTCTCTTTACTCGCTCAGTAACACATCATCCCGTGATCAACTCCTTGATCACATTGTGCACATTATGATGATGTCCTCACCGAGTGGGCCCAGAGATACCTCTCTCGCACACGGAGTGACAAATCCTAGTCTCGATTCGTGCCAACCCAATGCACACTTTCGGAGATACCTGTAATGCACCTTTATAGTCACCCGCTTAGCACGTAGGACGCTTGGTACACCCAAAGCATTCCTACGGTATCCGGAGTTGCACAATCTCATGGTCTAAGGAAATGATACTTGACATTAGAAAAGTTTTAGCATAATGAACTACACGATCTTTGTGCTAGGCTTAGGATTGTCTTGTCCATCACATCATTCTCCTAATGATGTGATCCCGCTATCAATGACATCCAATGTCCATGGTTAGGAAATCGAACCATCTATTGATCAATCGAGCTAGCCAATAGAGGCTTGCTAGGGACATGGTGTTGTCTATGTATCCACACATGTATCTGAGTTTCCTATCAATACAATTATAGCATGGATAATAAACGATTATCATGAACAAGGAAATATAATAATAATAACTAATTTATTATTGCCTCTAGGGCATATTTCCAACAGTCTCCCACTTGCACTAGAGTCAATAATCTAGTTCACATCGCCATGTGATTAACACTGATAGGTCACATCGCCATGTGACCAGCATCCAAAGAGTCTACTAGTGTCTTAAACTAGTTCACATCACCATGTGATTAAGACTCAATGAGTTCTGAGGTTTGACTCATGTTTTGCTTGAGAGAGGTTTTAGTCAACGGAGTTTTAGTCAACGGGTCTGAACCTTTCAGATCCGTGTGTGCTTTGCAAATTTCTAGGTCATATTATAAATGCTGCTTCCACGCTCCACTTGAAGCTATTCCAAATGGTTGCTCCACCATACGTGATCCTTTGCCTACTCAGTAGTCATTCGGATGTGTTAAGCTTGCATCGACGTAACTCCTTACGCCAACTCTTTATCACCTCCATAATCGAGAAACATGTCCTTATTTACTCCAAGGACAATTTTGACCGCTGTCCAATGATCTATTCCTGGATCATTCTTGTACCCCTTGACTGACTCATGGCAAGGCACACTTCAATGCGGTACACAGATAGCATACTATAGAGCTATGTCGAAGCATAGGGACGACCTTCGTTCTTTCTCTTTTCTGTTCTCGTGGTCGAAGCTTTTAACTCTTAACTCCATACCTTACAACTCAGTGCAAGAACTCTTTCTTTGACTGATCCATCTTGAACACTTTCAAGATTATGTCAAGGTATGTGCTCATTTGAAAGTACTATTGAGCGCTTTTGATCTATCCTCATAGATCTTGATGCTCAACGCTCAAGTAGCTTAATCCAGGTTTTCACTTGAAAACACTTTTCAAATAACCCTATATGCTTTACAGTAAATTCTACATCATTTCGATCATCTATATGTCAACACATACTCATCGAAATTTATAGTGCTCCCCACTCACTTTTGGAAATACAAGTTTCTCATAAACTTTGTATAAACCCAAAATCTTTGATCATCTCATCAAAGCATACATTCCAACTCCGAGATGCTTACTCCAGTTCTTAGAAAGGATCACCGGAGCCAGCATACCTTTTAGCATCCTTAGGATCGATAAAACTTTCTCGATTGTATCACATACAACCTTTCCTTACAATACACCGTAAGGAAACCTGCTTTTGACATCCATCTCGCCAGATTTCATAAATGCAGCTTATGCTAACATGATTCGGACGGACTTAAGCATCGCTACGGATGAGAAAATCTCATCGTAGTCAACTCCTTGAACTTGTGAAAACTCTTCGCCACAAGTCGAGCTTCATAGACGGTGATATTACCATCACATCCGCCTTCTTCTTAAAGATCCATTCATCTCAATGGCTTGCCGATCATCGGCAAGTCCACCAAAGTCCATGCTTTGTTTTGATACATGGATCCTATCTCGGATTTCATGGTTTCTAACCATTTGTCGGAATTTGGGCCCACCGTCCGCTTCTCCATAGCTCGAGGTTCATTGTTGTTCAGCAACATGACCTTCAAGACAGGATTGCCGTACCACTGTAAGTAGTACGCATCCTTGTCACCCTACGAGGTACAAGAGTGACTTGATCGGAAACTTCATGATCACTATCATAAGCTTTTACTTCAATTGGTGTAGGTGCCACGGAACAACTTCCGTGCCTCGCTACACACTAGTTGAAGTGACGGTTCAATAACCTCATCAAGTCTCCACCATCCTCCCACTCAACTTTCGAGACAAACTTTTCCTCGAGAAAGGACCCGATTCAAGAAACAATCCCTATTGCTTTCGGATCTGAATTAGGAGGTATACCCAACTGTTTGGGTGTCCTATGAAGATGTATTTTATCCATGGGTTCGAGCTTATCAACCTGAAACTTTTTCACATAAGCCATAGTCCCCAAACTTTTAAGAAACGACAACTTAGGTTTCTCCAAACGGTGTCGCCTCAACGGAATTACGTGGTGCCCTATTTAAGTGAGTGTGGTTGTCTCTAATGCCTAACCCATGAACGATAGTGGTAATTCGATAAGAGACATCATGGTATGCACCATATCCAATAGGGTGCAACTATGATGTTCGGACACACCATCACACTATGGTGATCCAAAGGTATTAATTGTGAAACACAATTGCACAATGTCTTAATTGTGTGCCAAAATCGAACTCAGATATTCATCTCTATGATCATATCATAGATATTCTATCCTCTTGTCACGTAAGATCTTAAACTTCACTCTCAAATTACTTGAACCATTCAATAATTCAGACTTGTGTTTCATCAAGTAAATATACTCAATATCTACTCGAATCATCTCGTGAAGTAAGAACATAACGATATTCATCACGATGCCTCAAGACTCATTGGACTGCACACATCAAAATGTGTTACTTCCAACAAGTTGCTATCTTGTTCCATCCATCAAACCGAGGCTTTTCAGTCATCTTGCCCATGTGGTATGATTTGCATGTCTCAAGTGATTCAAAATCAAGTGAGTCCAAACGATCCATCCCGCATGGAGTTTCTTCATGCGATACACCAATAGACATGGTTCGCATGTCTCAAACTTTTCAAAAACGAAAGTGAGTCCAAAGATCCATCGACATGGAACTTCTTCATGCTTTTATACCAATATGACTCACATGGCAGTGCCACAAGTAAGTGGTACTATCATTACTATCTTATACCTTTTGGCATGAAAATGTGTATCACTACGATCGAGATTCAATAAACCATTTATTTAGGTGCAAGACCACTGAAGGTATTATTCACATAAATAGAGTAACCATTATTCTCCTTAAATGAATAATCGTGACAGCAATAGACATAATCCAATCATGTCTATGCTCAACGCAAACACCAAATACAATTATTTAGGTTTAACACCAATCTCGTTGGTAGAGGGAGCGTACATGGCTTGATCACATCAACCTTGGAAACACTTCCAACACATATCGTCACTCACCTTTAGCTAGTCTCCGCTTATTCCGTAGCCTTTATTTCGAAGTTACTAACACTTAGCAACCGAACCGTATCTAATAATTCTGGTGCTACTAGGAGTACTAGTAGTACACATTAACATAATGTATATCCAATATACTTCTATCGATCTTGCCAGCCTTCTTATCTACCAAGTATCTAGGGTAATTCTACCCAAAGGCTGTTCCTTTATTATGAAGCACTTAGTCTCGGTTTGGGTTCAACCTTGCCTTCTTCATCGAGCAGAACTGATTTGCCGCTTCATGAAGTGTCCTTCGCCTTTGCTTCCTTCTTGAAACTAGTGGTTTCACCAACCATCAACAATTGATGCTCCTTCTGATTTCTACTTTCACTGTGTCAAACATCGTGAACACCTCAAGGATCATCATATCTATCCCCGATATGTTATAGTTCATCACGAAGCTCTAGCAGCTTGGTGGCAATGACTTTGGAGAAACATCACTATCTCATCTCGGAAGATTAACTCCCACTCGATTCAAGTGATTGTTGTACCCAGACAATCTGAGTAACAAGCTCAACGATTGAGCTTTTCTCCTTAGTTTGCAGTGCTAAGAAAATCGCCGGAGGTCTTATACCTCTTGACGTGGGCACGAGCCTGAAATCCCAATTTCAGCCCTCAAACATCCTCATATGTTCCGCGACGCTTCAAAAACGCCTTTGGTGCCTTCAACTCTAAACCGCTTAACTCAACTATCACGTAGTTATCAAACGTGTATGTCCGATGTTCAGAATATCCACAAACGACGCTTGGGGTTCAAAGACACTTAGCGGTGCATTAAGGACATAAGCTTTCTACTGTCCGCATAATCGCATCGTCAATCTTCAACTATATTTTCTCTAGGAACATATCTAAACAAAGGAACTAAAACGCGAAGCTTACGACATAATTTGCAAAAGGTCTTTTGACTATGTTCAGGATAATTAAGTTCATCTTATGAACTCCCACTCAGATAGACATCCCTCCGGTCATCTAAGTGATTACATGATCCGAAAGTCACTAGGCCGTGTACCATCATCACGTGAGGACGGACTAGTCATCATCGGTGAACATCTTCATGTTGATCGTATCTACTATACGACTCATGCTCGACCTTCGGGTCTCCGTGTTCGAGGCCATGTCTGCGCATACTAGGCTCTGGCTCAAGTTAACCCCAAGTGTTTTGCTGCTGTAAATCTGTCTTACAATCTGCTATGTGAACGTAAGAATCCATCACACCCGATCATCACGTGGTGCTTAGAAGTTTATTTAACTGTAGCAACGGTGCACGCTAGGGAGAACACTTTGAAATTTGTAAGGGATCATCTTATTTACTACCGTCGTTTCTAAGTAAACAAGATGCATAAACATAATAAACATCACATGCAATTATATAGTAGTGACATGATATGGCCAATATCATATTGCTCCTTTTGATCTCCATCTTCGGGGCTCCATGATCATCATTGTCACCGCATGACACCATGATTCTCCATCATCATGATCTCCATCATCGTCTTCATGAAGTTTCTCGCCAACTTATTACTTCTACTACTATAGCTACCGTTAGAAATAAAGTAAAGTAATTACATGGCGTTGTTCAATGACACGCAGGTCATACAATAAATAAAGACAACTCCATATGGCTCCTGCCGTTGTCATAATCATCGACATGCAAGTCGTGAATCCTATTACAAGAACATGATCAACTTCACATCATCATATCATTCATCACATTCTTCTTGGCCATATCACATCACATAGCATACCCCGCAAAAACAAGTTAGACGTCCCTAATTGTTGTTGCATGTTTTACGGGCTGCTATGGGTTTCTAGCAAGAACGTTTCTTACCTACGCAAAACCACAACGTGATATGCCAATTGCTATTTACCCTTCATAAGGACCCTTTCATCGAATCCGTTCGACTAAAGTGAGAGACCGGCACCGCTAGCCACCTTATGCACCAAGTGCATGTCGGGTCGGTGGAACCTGTCTCACGAAGAAGAGCACGTAAGGTCGGTCCGGCCGCTTCATCCCACAATACCGTCAAAACAAGATTGGACTAGTAACGGTAAGCATATTGAACAAAATCAACGCCCACAACTACTTTGTGTTCTACTCGCGCAAAGAATCTACTTAATAGACCTAGCTCATGATGCCACTGCTAGAACGAGCAGAAATTCAAAATTTTCCCACGTGTCACCAAGATCTATCTATGGAGAAACTAGCAACGAGGGAAGGAGAGTGCATCTACATACCCTTGTAGATCGTTGCTTAAGCTGCTCAAGTGAACGGGTTGAAGGAGTCAGATTGCTGTGGATTCAAATCAATGAGATCCTAGTGTTGAACGGACGGCACCTCCGCTGCTCAACACACGACAGGACAGCCGGTGACATCTCCCACGCCTTGATCCAGCAAGGAGAGAGGAGAGGTTGAGGAAGACTCCATCCAGCAGCAGACAACGGCATGGTGGTGGTGGAGGAGTGGTAATCCCGCAGGGCTTCGCCAAGCACCACGGAGGAGAAGGAGGTGTTGGAGAGGGAGAGGAGGCGCCAGTGGCTCGTGCATTGCTGCCCTCCCCCACACTATATAGGAGCAAGGGAGAGGGAGAGGAGGCTCTGCCCCTCCTCCAAGGGAGGGGTGCGGCCAGAGAGGGGGAGGAGTCCATCCTCCCCAAGGCACCCCGAGGTGCCTTCCTCTATGGACTCTTCCTCTCCAAGTGTTTCATGCGCATGGGCCCTTTTGGGCTGGTTCCCTTGGCCCATGCAGGCCTAGGCGCACCACCTAGGGCCCATGTGGCCCCTGGGCAGGTGGCCCCACCTGGTGGGCCCCTGGACCCTCCTATGGTCCCAGCACAATACCGATAACCTCAAACTTGTCCCGATGGTCAAACAAAGACTTCCCATATATAAATCTTTACCTCCCACCATTCCGAACTCCTCGTGACGCCCGGGATCTCATCCGGGACCAACAACATTCGCAACCACATACAAGCTTCCTTTATAACCCTAGCGCCATCGAACCTTGCGTGTAGATTCTACGGTTCGGGAACTATGCAGACATGACCGAGACGCCTTCCGTCAATAACCAACAGCGGATCCGGATACCCATGTTGGCTCCTACATGTTCCACGATGATCTCATCGGATGAACCACGCATGTCAAGGACTTTAATCAATCCCGTGATACAATCCCTTTGTCTATCGGTACGATATCTTGCCCGAGATTCGATCGCTCGGTATCCCGATACCTTGTTCAATCTCAAGTACCGCAAGTCTCTTTACTCGCTCAGAATGATCATCCCGTGATCAACTCCTTGATCACATTGTGCACATTATGATGATGTCCCACCGAAAGGGCCCTGAGATACCTCTCCGCCACACGGAGTGACAATCCCCTAGCCTCGATTCGGCCAACCCAATGCATACACTTTCTCGAGATAACCGTAATGCACCTTTATAGTCACCCAGTTACGCTAGGACGCTTGGTACACCTAAAGCATTCCTACTAAGATCCGGGAGTTGCACAACTCATGGTCTAAGGAAATGATACTTGACATTAGAAAAGCTTTAGCATATTAACTTACACGATCTTTGTGCTAGGCTTAGGATTGGTCTTGTCCATCACATCATTCTCCTAATGATGTGATCCCGCTTATCAATGACATCCAATGTCCATGGTTAGGAAATCGAACCATCTATTGATCAACGAGCTAGCCAATAGAGGCTTGTTAGGACATGGTGTTGTCTATGTATCCACACATGTATTTGAGTTTCCTATCAATACAATTATAGCATGGATAATAAACGATTATCATGAACAAGGAAATATAATAATAATAACTAATTTATTATTACCTCTAGGGCATATTTCCAACATCCAACCCTCCTTTCCATCAAGCTTCTCTCAGCCTCGAGCGCCTCGAGGATTTGGCGGAGACGCTACGGGCCGCCTCGACTCCTCAACACGCCACCGATCCGACGCCTCGGACGCCGACGCATTCTCCTCCGCCAGACCGCCTTTCTCGGTGGTAGGCCCTCGCCTGTCCCTCCTTTCCCTCGCTGCCTAGGGTTTCTCCATCCGCCTCGGCCATGGCTGCTGGTTTGCCCTCCCGCGAAGCCTCGCGAGCATGCCGCCTTCGAGGGCACCAAGGCCGCCACCAAGTTCACCTCCTCTTAGATCGCTAGTTTTGACGGTGCTTGTAGTTACCTTTGTGTTTGACCTGCTTGTCTGAATCTAGAAGTGTTAGTGATGAATGAAATTTGTTGATGTTCTGGGAAGCTCTTATCCGAATAGAAATGCGCACTTCCTGTTGTGTGACTTGTTCTAGTAGCCTGAATTAACGATAGATTTTCCTCTCGATTTGTTCTCGACTTCAGCCAAGAATCAATTATCTTGAATTCTTGATGCTGCTGCTGTCATTGCGCTGCTTGCTGCTGCCGTTGTTGCTGCTGTACAAACAATGTAAAATAAGTCAATCAAGTCAGAGATTAGATGATTGGCTGCCAACCAAGTCGAGATGTACTCAGCCATGATTGTTGTACCAATGGAAAGTTTTATTTGATCAGACTTGTTAAGTTTCTACTGAATTTTAATCAGATTGTTGTAACAACTCCTTCTATTTGTTGTTCCAGATCAAAGTTCCTGTACACTAGACCCATGACAGAACATGTCAGGCTTTCATGTGCATTCATAATCCGGTAGATTACTTTATTCCTGTGTAATTGGGCTTCAAGGATGGTAGGTTGCGTATGTGGTTAGTTTTGGGTCCGTCATGCTTGCACCGATACACATAAATTATTTTACGGTTGCTGTGCCCTGCTTTTCCGAACCTGGATATTTCTAAGTTTTCAATCGAGAGGTGAGGATGACGGTACAAATAAATGTTTCAGCAAGTGCTCCGTGTGTTGATCAGAATTGCTCAAAGGAAGCTCTCTTTGTTCTGGTTTTAACCTTTTGAAGATTTCGCTGAATACCGCTGATTTAGGTCTTGATTTAACTCTAGTCTAGCCTCTGATTTAAGTTCTAGAGCTGCTGTTCATTTCTTATCGTCTATTTCCTAAACAACAGTGGAGATCTAGACTACTTGCTTGCCAAACTGTTTATTGACTACAACCTTACAAGTCTGATTTCCTGCACTTTTGGTGAAGCAAATTGTCCTCTAGCTAGCTAGCTAACTTGGTCTTGTATTGATGGTATCACACAGATTGGTTCTTATTTCGTCATTCATTTTATTATCTAGCTAGCTAGCATTTCCATTGAACTCAATCTATGTAATGGACCTTGCTAACTTGTTCTCCCTCCATGGACCTTGCAGCCATCTTTCCACGCCAACCACCATCAGCCTCCTTAACCCCCAATCAAGAGCTGGCCTTTTCCCTAGTGATGTAACTCTTTGGTTAATTCTCCGTGAGTGCTGGTGGAACAATGGTAGGGATGTTTGTTTCATAATATATGAATGATTGGTCATATTCATGTTGCCGGGTATGTTCTTATTTTGACAGAGGCTCATTGCTTGGATTCTTGTTGGGGTGGATTAAAAGTTGCCTCCATCTTGGGATCCAGTTGTCACGCCTAAATTGGTAATATACACCAACTTTTTGGCCTCTTGACCTTATTTCTACTGGTGTCTTAACTCATTTATTTCCATCCTACTTGATGGCTCTTATAGTCTTACATTATGTGTATGTCTTATTAATATTTGCTTCGTCAAGTAAAACCATTAAAATGTAGTTCTTATTTGTTGCTTCCTCGATTCTAGTTTTAGTGCTAAGATGAACTCCTAGATTATCGATCGATTAGGAAGAGAAGCGAGAATGATGAAGATATGATGTCCTTATTCTGGCCCAGATACATCGATAATGCGAGTAGAGGGCCAATCGAGAGAACTGAGCACATAGCTCCATCTTATATGGAAAAGAAGTAGGTTGATGATATCCTTACGTGCCATGTGAAGAATTGCCAAGTAGCTTATAGGATGGAGCCAATGATCTTTCTTCGGGCTTTGCATCTTACCTTAGAAGAGAAAATTGATATCGGATAAAAGAATTAAGGTGGAGGAGAAGTTAGTTTTTTCTACATGGTGTCTCACAACGCATCTTTATGAAGATTCATAGAATTTAGCATAGTGGACAAACATTTCATGAGTATATCAACGAAGTTCTTCAACATCTTCCTCTATTTTAGCTAGTCGATTTTTTTGAAGCCCTCAACATTGATGAGCCATATCCAAGAATTCCACCACACAAGATTTTATCCTATTTCCAGGTTTCCATTTTTAACGCTTCCACAATTTCTTTTTTTCATCTAACTTATAGTTCTTTATTGACCTGCAATCTTTGCTTCCGTGAACTGTTTAGGAGCCATTGATGGGTCACATGTCCCTATAACGGCAACACCTGGAATTGCTGCTCCATTTCTCGAATAGGAAGGTACCTTGAGTCATAATATTATGGTTGGTTCGTGACTTCGATCTGAGATTCACTTTCATCATGTGGTTGGGAGGGTCTAGCTACGGATGCGAGGGTTCTTCATTCTGCAATTAGCAAAGGATTTAGAGTACCCGAGGGAAAGTTTTTACCTAGTTGATGGGGGTTATGCAAACACTCGGCCATTTCTCGTGACCTTATCGGGGTGTCCGTATCATTTGGAGGAATTTGGTCATGGACACCCTCGACCACAAAACCACAGGGAATTGTTCAATCATCGGCTTGTTGTTCTAATATAGGAAAATAAATTTTTATAATTATTAGCTTAATATGTGATTAGATTTTGATTAGGTTAATTTGGGATTAGGTGGAAGTGGTAGACAGGTATTCTTTTTATCTTGAATAGTATTTACTATTCAGCACTATTCACAATAGTGCTCCACTATTAAATACACTATTTGAAATAGTATTCCACTATTCACAGCAATATTTAATTCAATATGATTACCTTCACGCTCTAACTTGATTATATATTTAATGCAGGATCTATTTAGAGGTCTGGCGAGGCCAACAATTGCTCAAGCGATGTGCGCAGAGGTGTAAAATCCTACTCAGTACTCACCATATTTTTCATTATGTTGCATCAGATGTAGCTAGTTACGCTCACTTAGCAGTTTTAATTGCAAATTTATGGGTTAAATTCCTATCGCCTTCCCAGGCAGTTCCACCAAGGGAACACTTTCACGCCACAAGGTTCTCATTCAAACGCCACTGGCTACACAGAGAACTACACACGCAGAGGTTTCTCCTATAGGATCCCTAGCATAAGAACTCGTCCCATAAATTCATAAGTAAAATACCAAGTGAAACCAAGAAACTACATCATTTCAACAACATAATTTACATATGGCTTTCCCTTTCGGGAGGCCCCAAGGGATTACACAAACTAAAGAAATTACCTTCAACTACTTCTAACTACCTTCTTGAGCTACTTACTAATGCTCTGGATATGGCTGGTGCTCTTCTTGCAGGATGAAACTACTATAGGGGTGGCTGCAAGGGAGGCTTCGGGACCTTCCTTCTCTTATTTTACACACGGTAGCACACGTGTCCTACTATGGTACACACGTTGCTAGCTGGGAGAGTCGCACAAGCTTCAATTGCTCTATTTGCTTTCTTCACGTGGGCATTGTCTCTCGTGAATAATTGGCTGGCTCTTCTTTTCTTCTTCGCTGTGCATGATGCACTTCTTCATGCCTTCAGATAGGTAGCTCTTCCTTAGGAATCCTTGTGTCACAGTATGCAATATTGATAGAAATTCTCATAATAGATCTTTTAAATATTGATAAGGTATTATCAATTATATGGGCAGGAGGACACCCCTGTAAAAAAAAAAAAAAAAAATAATAATAATAATAAATAATAATAAGCTATGTCTAATATTTAATCAAGTTAAATTAAATTTAAATTAAATAAATAAGCAGTGTTGAATATTTAAGCAGCCTTGGCATGTATGTACGCATACACCGACACAAGGATTCCTAAGGAAGAGCTACCTATCTGAAGGCATGAAGAAGTGCATCGCTGGCAAGCGAAGAAGAAAAGAAGAGCCAGCCAATTATTCACAGAGAGACAATGCCCACGTGAACAAAGCAAAGATTTGATAGATTCCTGAAGATTGAAGTTTGTCGGGCACTATCCTCTCGCCTTATCCATCACCTAGAGGGACACGATGCATCCCTACTACATATAAAATAAGAGGTGCATTCTCCGAAGCCATCCAGAGAGCTGCTCTCTCGCCTATAAAAGGAGACACTTGCTGCAAAGAGAGGGAGACACCAGACGGAGAAGAGCCACCAGCCACCGATAGAGCAAAGAGCTGCACCCAGCTAGCAAGCTCGTTGCTCAGTAGTAGTAGTAGTAGTAGTTTCATCCTGCAATAAGAGCCACCATATCCAGAGCATTGTAAGGCTCAAGAAGGTAGTTAGAAGGTAATTTTCTTTAGTTTGTGTAATCCTTCGGGCCTCCCGAAAGGGAAAGCCATATGTAAATTATGTTGTTGAAATGATGTAGTTTCTTGGTTTCACTTGGTATTTTTACTTATGAATTTATGGGACGAGTTCTTATGCTAGGGATCCTATAGGAGAAACCTCTGCGTGTGTAGTTCTCTGTGTAGCCCAGAGTGGCGTTTGAATGAGAACCTTGTGGTCAGAGAGAAGTGTTCCCTTCGGGTGGAACTGCCTGGGAAGACGATAGGAATTTAACCCATAAATTTGCAATTAAAACTGCTAAGTGAACGTAACTAGCTACATCTGATGCAACATAATGAAAAATATGGTGAGTACTGAGTAGGATTTTACACCTTTAAGCACATCGCCGATCTAATTGTTGGCCTCGCCAGCCTCTAAATAGATCCTGCATTAAATATATAATCAAGTTAGAACGTGAAGGTAATCATATTGAATTAAATATTGTTGTGAATAGTGGAATACTATTCCAAATAGTGTATTTAATAGTGGAGCACTATTGTGAATAGTGCTGAATAGTAAATACTATTCAAGATAAAAAGAATACCTGTCTACCACTTCCACCTAATCCCAAATTAACCTAATCAAAATCTAATCACATATTAAGCTAAATAATAATAAAAATTTATTTTCCTATATTGTTGGTATCAGGTCCAGCGTTTAATCATTGAAAGGTTAAAATATTTAAACTTAGAAGTTAGCGCAGGTAAAGTTATAAATACTAAGGAAAATCTAAATATAAGGTGTAGAGTAAATCCTTCTGAAGAGCATATCTGGCATTCATCTCATAGCCAGTTAAATACAGTCGTCGATTTAATATATAACTTTTACATATCTTGGGAAAAAGACAAGATAACTTAGACCAAAAATTTGAAAGTTTATTCAAAGAATACCAAAAACTTATGGATAAGTATTCAGGTTTGAATAATAAAATTGATCTAGCTTTACATAAGCTAGAGGAAGCAAAAGCAAGACAGAATACAGTTTGCAAGAATAACGATTATATTAAAGAGGAAGTGTTGTCAATAGGCCGTTACTTAAGTAAAGGCAAAGAGTCACTCCCACGACTGATACAAGACAAGATATACTTGAAATTAAAAAGTTGGTGCAAGAGGTTAAAACTTTGATTATCTCATAATTTTATGACTGAATATACTCAAGCATTAAACGAAGTAGCAAAATACCTGTCACCTCCTGTAGGATTCTCCGATCACGACTCCCCAAAGGAAGATTCCAAAGTAATAATAAGACAAAATAACACAATCATCCAACTACTAATTCAAGTATTAGATAAGCTAAAAAGTGTTCAAAGCAACAAAGAAATTGTGTTATCATCATCTGGAATAGTTGCCTCTACTAGAAATATTAATTCAGAAAATGGACGTATCTAAAGGCTTCCTTAGAAGAGACAAAACCCTCCAATTAGTAAGGCAAGATTCAAGACCTCTGCCATGAAGCATAGATTATCATGCAAAGCTGATGATATTGATAGCATTGAAGAAGTTATAGATATACAAAGAGATCTAGAAAGATATCAAAAGATACCCTGAGAAAAATAAAGCCAGCAGCAAGTATACCACATGGGTATGTTTGAAAGTAAAAGTGGTCTATATAGAATATCCAGAGAAGTAGAATTAAGTGTGTTAACACACCCAGTAGATTTAAGAATTGTAAGCAAAAATATTGAAAATGAACTAAAATATTGTGGTTATAAATATATTCATCAAGGTATGTATATCATAGGAGTCAAAGGTATGACAAGGAAGAAATTAGGTGCAAAGGTTTTGATAACTCTATTAGATAGAAGATGGGAATCAGTAGACAAAGCAGCATTAGGATTTTTGGAAGGAGACATGAATGAAAATAGATTAATAACCTATATAGCTCCAGACCTAATGATGCCTGTAAAAGAATTTATTGAAAAATGAGTTTTGGTTTCCAAACTAAAGGTTATGAAGATTTTAAAGGAACAAATTTGCTAGTAAGCATAGAATTTATAGGAAGGCTCACTAATAGAAGTAGCTCCAGATATAGAGTGAATGTGAATGACGAATTGATAGCATGCAATCAAAAGGTATTAAATTTATGAATCCTCTTAAAATTGGCTCTGAAGAAAGAGCAGGAGAAGAATGGAAGATAGGAGATCTAATAGAGAAAAAGGAATTAAAGCAACCTGAAAATTACATAAGCTATCAAAATTGTGAAGGAAGTAGTAGTATTCGATTTATGAACTATAAAGCTGCTTCAATAGAAGACTCTGAATCATTTATGTCAGAATCAGAAATTAATGATGATAAGAATAAAGGTATATCTGAATGTATGGAAAAGCCTAATTTAGATGACGAAATAATTCATTGGGAAAAGAAGCTAAAGCATATTGAATGGGAATATAGTCATTCTATGACAAAGGATTGGCCAAAATTAGAGAAAGAGAACTATTTATCATTCGAGAAATTGCAAGGTTAAAAAAGCTTAAAATGATAAAATGTTTGCCACTAGTAGTTCAAGCATGGAAGATAAAATTATAGCATCCGCAGAAAGAAAAGCAAATGCTATTATTAATAAAAATTCTATCAATAATAATAATAAAGATAAGAATATTATTCAAAAGAAGAAATTGTTAGTGAAGAAGAGCAATGGGATATCAATAATAAGTTATTATTAGAAAGTTATGAGGAAGAGGAGGAATTAATAAAAGAAATGTGGTTAGAAGATGAAAGGTATGATGATTCGAACAAAATAGTGATTTCTATAACTCACTAGATGATGTGGGACTACATAATTTAGACAATGCAATGGAAGCCATGGAAGTAGAAAGTAGTGGTAAAAGAAGAAGGGATATGGAGAATCATCTGTAAAAAGAGAAGGAGAAAGAGAGAGACCTACCAGACAGCTGGACAATGGCCTCCAGAAAAGATGATTATCAACCTACATATATCCCAGGACAATATAGATACATGGGTACTAAAAGAAGAGATTTTGAAAACCAGTGCAATTCCAAAATTATAAAATGATGGTGCTATATTAAACCTAGCAGCTCATGATCCAATAGATTGGCCAATATAATTAGCATATGGAAAGGTTTAATAGTACAAAAATATATACAAAATCAGTATAGCATAGGCACTAAGGTAGAAGATATGTTAACATATCTTGAAACATTTTAGGAGAATCTGTAAAAGTTCTTTGGGAACAATGGGTAGAATCATACCCTAGTCAATATGAAGAATTAAAAGGGCAGGAAGTAACCCTAATAACTTTATGTAATGTTATCTCAAATATGATCATAGCAGAAGATCCAGAATTAGGTCATACCTCATTGCAAAATGAAAGGTTAAGAGAAATAGAAAATTAACATTAACTAGCTGGAAAGGTATTAAAGAATTTTCCCAGCATTATTTGTATAATGCTACTACTGCTAAACAAGGTTTTAATGTAGGCGTAGTAGAAAGATATTTTAATAAGTTGCCTGACCCCTAGGGTCAATAATATTTGAAGAATATAAAAGGAAACAGCAGGAAACGTGGTAAATATATCTCAAGCTGTAACATTTGTTTTCAAACAATTAAGAAAGGTGTGTACTAGTATTCAAGCCCAAAGATCTATGAAGAAATCAGATTATAATTTTGCAATAACATAGTCCAAATACCACTTACATATGGAGAAGAAAGGCATAGGAAAAACAAATATTATAAACCACAAAGGAGAGATAATAGAAATTTTAGAACAAAGAAAAGATATTTCTTAAGAAGGTCAGACAATAGAGCCCCATTCTTGCATAAAAGAAATGTAAGAAGATATAATCCCAAGAAAACCTATGATAAAACATGCAGGTGTTTCATATGTAACTCTCCGATCATCTAAGTAGAACTTGCCCTAATAAAGACCAGAAAAGATACTCTAGCAAATATGAAGAACAAGAGAGAGTGTTAATTATAGATAGCGTTAATGAAAATATATTAGTATGTGATGATGAAATAAAAGACGATGAGTCAATATATTCAATTATAGAAACAGATGAAGTAGAAAATGAGGCTCCGAATATGAATCAAGTGAAGATGAAATAGACCTAATAGATGATTTAGCGGTTTAAAATTGAAATGATGAACCAAGTAGATTGTGAACATGATTGGATTAGAGGAAAAGGTGATTATAACATAAAATGTGCTTTCAGATATATTACCCAAGCCAAGATAATAGGTTCACTTGTAGCTTGTGTTTAAAACAAGCATGTGCCTCATGTCTAAAAGCCAATAATCAAAAATGGAGACAAGAGATAGAATTGGAACCCAAGAGCGAATATTATCCAAGAGGGTTAGAAATTTAGAAAATAGAATAAATAAGCTAGAAGCAGAGCTAGAAAAACTTAAAGATGAGTTAGAAAATAGTAAAGAGGAAAATGATAATGTTCCAAAAACACAGAAATGAAAGAGCAAATGATAACAGTAAGGGATAAAAAAGGAGACAAATTAATACAATTGAAAGATGCAATTACTAGTTTTGGAAACAAATATATTGTTCGATTACCATTCAAAGAAGTGTTAGGAATAAGGATCCCAGTTAAGATTGTTCTAAAGCCAAATATTTCATATAAAATACTGGCACTATTAGATACTGGTTGCACTAAAAATATCATCCATGATAAATATTTTATGAGATGTCCCAAATAGTTGAAACTATAGATGATAATAAAGCTGAAGTATCTACCGATATGTCAGGAATAAAGAAGATCCATAATCAGCTAGCATATAATATTGAAGCTTATATAAATGGCACAAAATATATAATAGATGAAATTACAATAAGAGATTTGTCAGTAATAAATGATGACATGATAATAGGGTTAAGATTTTTACAACAATCTTTACAAACCACAATCATACATGAAGAGGGTGTAACATTTATCCCTTATCAAGATAATGTTCCATACATATCTGAAGTACGAAAACAAAGAAAGTCCTTGCAAAATGTAGAAATATCTAATTTAGATGATGAATATAGCACAAGTCCAGATCCCTTGAATTCTGTAAAGACGAAGAACTTAGTGAGACCATAGAAGAATATCATATAGAAAATACATGTACAGAATGCATTGGGTTGCAATCATTCTCTCCAAATTGGTATAGAGATATAAAATCTAAAAAGGATATAGATAAGATTGTGCAAAGACTAGAAAGCATACAAATTATTGGAGAAATACCAATGAAGCATTGGGATAAGAACTCTATAGTTTGCAAAATAAATATCATAAATCCAGATTATATAATTAAGTCAGGACCAATAGAAGCTACTCCTAAAGATATCAAGAGTTCAAAATGCATATTGAAGAGTTATTAAAGTTAAAGTTATAAGAGAAAGCAGAAGCCCTCATCGATCTGCTGCTTTTATAGTTAGAAATCATGCTGAAGAAGTTAGAGGTAAATCTAGAATGGTAATTAACTTTAAAAGGCTTAATGATAATACAGTTGACGATGCATACAATATACCCAATAAGCAGGAATGGATTAACAGAATACAAGGAAGTAAATATTTCTCCAAATTCGATTTAAAGGCAGGATTTTGGCAAGTAAAATGGCTGAAGAATCTATTCCATGGACAGCATTTACTTGTCCACAAGGCCATTATGAATGGCTAGTAATGCCATTAGGCCTAAAGAATGCACCTGCACTATTTCAAAGAAAGATGCAAAATATATTTAATGAGAATCAAGCATTTATATTAGTATACGAGATGATTTGTTAGTATTCTCAAAATCATACAAAGAGCATATAGCCCATCTTGAAGTGTTCTTTCGAAAGGTAGAACAAAATGGGCTCATACTATCTAAAAAGAAGATGGAATTTGCAAAGAGAAAATAAATTTTCTTGGTCATGAAATAGGAGAAGGAAAGATATATCTACAAGAACATATTGCAAAGAAAATACTAGAGTTTCCTGATAATATGAGTGATAAAAGGTTTTACAACAGTTCTTAGGAATTGTAAACTACGCGCTAAACTATATAGATAACTTAGCAAAGCTAGCAGGACCTTTATATGCTAAATTAAGAAAAATGGTCAAAGATACTTCAATTCTGAAGATATAAAATTAGTAAAGGCCATCAAGGAAAAGGTCAAGAATTTAAAACCCTAGAATTGCCTCTAGAAGACAATTATTTTATAATTGAGACAGATGCATCTAAGGTAGGATGGGGTGCGATACTAAAACAAAAGCCCAATAAATACTCTCCAAAGGCAGATTTAAAAAATATGCAGATATGCTTCAGAAGTTACAAATTAAAGACGGTAAATAATATTGATAGAGAAATTCTTGCAGTGGTAAATGCAATAAATGCATTTAGGTTATATCTAGGATTTAAAGAATTTACAGTACTGAACAGACTGTGAAGCCATATGCCGATATTACAATAAAATTAATAGTAAGAAAAGCTCAACCAGAAGATGGGTCTTATTTGAAGACACCATAGCTGGGAATGGTTATAAAGTTATTTTTGAGCATATTAAAGGGAAGGATAATACCTTACCTGATATATTTTCTCGCATCAAATTTGCAGGAATGAAGAGAGGATTATTCGCCAACAAGGATGAATATCTCTTCTTTGGAGAAGAAAATAGGCTGAAAATGTTTCAGCCAAATACATTCAATTTTAAGCCAAAATCCCATATTAAGCTCGATGAAGCCCAAAGATGCATATTGATAACTTTTGGTTCCAATATGCTCGTAAAAGAGACGAACAAGGGTATTTTTTATCAATTCTCAACAGTTTGGCTGAATATTTTAATGAATTAAACAAAAATGTGCCAAAGCCAGCAAAGGTTGAAATACCAAAAGGAGAAACTCTATATCTCATATTCGATGGAAATAAACCTGGCATATATTTGGAATGGGAAAATATTATGATTGAAAAACTAGATGCAAAAAGAAATGGAGGAGATTTAACATTCAAAAGATATTACAGTATAGATGAGGCCTTACTTTGGGCAAGAAAGGTATTAGGACCAGATTATTATATTGACCCAAAGGCCAAAGACTATATCCAAATGAAAAGAGGCATACCTGCTTCACCAACTCCCACAAAGGGGAGGCATCAAGCTCAAAAATATAAAGAAGGAAGAATCCCCAAAATATAAGACATACCAAGAATGCCTTCTAAAGGGCTTGACCCTTTAGACAGTGAATACATGGATCAAGAAATGGATAAAAGGTTTGAAGAATTTTCAAAGATAATAAAGAAAGAATTAAAGGAGGAAATATTAAAAGAATTAAGGCAAGAAATGGATGAAAATTTGAAGAAATAAAGAAAGAATGTGATGAAAATTTGATTTCAATCTATTAAATGATGAGGATCATATGGACATAGCAGGGCATGGGCAGCGGCCTGAATAAAGCCCAAATTGCATATATTGATATTGCTATCAATTATTCGGGCGCGGAGGACCTATACCCAATTCAATATTGATAGAAATTCTCATAATAGATCTTTTAAATATTGATAAGGTATTATCAATTATATGGGCAGGGAGGACACCCCCTGTAAAAAAAAAATAATAATAATAATAATAATAATAATAAGCCATGTCTAATATTTAATCAAGTTAAATTAAATTTAAATTAAATAAATAAGCAGTGTTGAATATTTAAGCAGCCTTGGCATGTATGTACGCATACACTGACACAAGGATTCCTAAGGAAGAGCTACCTATCTGAAGGCATGAAGAAGTGCATCGCTGGCAAGCGAAGAAGAAAAGAAGAGCCAGCCAATTATTCACAGAGAGACAATGCCCACGTGAACAAAGCAAAGATTTGATAGATTCCTGAAGATTGAAGTTTGTCGGGGCACTATCCTCTCGCTCTTATCCATCACCTAGAGGGACACGCATGCATCCCTACTACATATAAAATAAGAGGTGCATTCTCCCGGAAGCCATCCAGAGAGCTGCTCTCTCGCCTATAAAAGGAGACACTTGCTGCAAAGAGAGGGAGACACCAGACGGAGAAGAGCCACCAGCCACCGATAGAGCAAAGAGCTGCGACCCAGCTAGCAAGCTCGTTGCTCAGTAGTAGTAGTAGTAGTAGTTTCATCCTGCAATAAGAGCCACCATATCCAGAGCATTGTAAGGCTCAAGAAGGTAGTTAGAAGGTAATTTTCTTTAGTTTGTGTAATCCCTTCGGGGCCTCCCGAAAGGGAAAGCCATATGTAAATTATGTTGTTGAAATGATGTAGTTTCTTGGTTTCACTTGGTATTTTTACTTATGAATTTATGGGACGAGTTCTTATGCTAGGGATCCTATAGGAGAAACCTCTGCGTGTGTAGTTCTCTGTGTAGCCCAGAGTGGCGCTTGAATGAGAACCTTGTGGTCAGAGAAAGTGTTCCTTCGGTGGAACTGCCTGGGAAGACGATAGGAATTTAACCCATAAATTTGCAATTAAAACTGCTAAGTGAACGTAACTAGCTACATCTGATGCAACATAATGAAAAATATGGTGAGTACTGAGTAGGATTTTACACCTTTACACATCGCCGGACTAATTGTTGGCCTCGCCAGCCTCTAAATAGATCCTGCATTAAATATATAATCAAGTTAGAACGTGAAGGTAATCATATTGAATTAAATATTGTTGTGAATAGTGGAATACTATTCCAAATAGTGTATTTAATAGTGGAGCACTATTGTGAATAGTGCTGAATAGTAAATACTATTCAAGATAAAAAGAATACCTGTCTACCACTTCCACCTAATCCCAAATTAACCTAATCAAAATCTAATCACATATTAAGCTAAATAATAATAAAAATTTATTTTCCCAATATAGGCAAATTTCCATCTTCTTTTTAGATAGTATGAGCCCATTTTGTTCTACCTTTCGAAAGAACACTTCAAGATGGGCTATATGCTCTTTGTATGATTTTGAGAATACTAACAAATCATCTACGTATACTAATATAAATGCTTGATTCTCATTAAATATATTTTGCATCTTTCTTTGAAAATAGTGCAGGTGCATTCTTTAGGCCTAATGGCATTACTAGCCATTCATAATGGCCTTGTGGACAAGTAAATGCTGTCCATGGAATAGATTCTTCAGCCATTTTTACTTGCCAAAATCCTGCCTTTAAATCGAATTTAGAGAAATATTTACTTCCTTGTATTCTGTTAATCCATTCCTGCTTATTAGGTATGTTGTATGCATCGTCAACTGTATTATCATTAAGCCTTTTAAAATTAATTACCATTCTAGATTTACCTCTAACTTCTTCAAAGATGATTTCTAACTATAAAAGCAGCAGATCGATGAGGGCTTCTGCTTTCTCTTATAGCTTTTAACTTTAATAACTCTTCAATATGCATTTTGAACTCTTCGATATCTTTAGGAGTAGCTTCTATTGGTCCTGACTTAATTATATAATCTGGATTTATGATATTTATTTTGCAAACTATAGAGTTCTTATCCCAATGCTTCATTGGTATTTCTCCAATAATTTGTATGCTTTCTAGTCTTTGCACAATCTTATCTATATCCTTTTTAGATTTTATATCTCTATACCAATTTGGAGAGAATGATTGCAACCCAATGCATTCTGTACATGTATTTTCTATATGATATTCTTCTATGGTCTCACTAAGTTCTTCGCCTTTACAGAATTCAAGGATCTGGACTTGTGCTATATTCATCATCTAAATTAGATATTTCTACATTTTGCAAGGACTTTCTTTGTTTTCGTATTTCAGATATGTATGGAACATTATCTTGATAAGGGATAAATGTTACACCCTCTTCATGTATGATTGTGGTTTGTAAAGATTGTTGTAAAAATCTTAACCCTATTATCATGTCATCATTTATTACTGACAAATCTCTTATTGTAATTTCATCTATTATATATTTTGTGCCATTTATGTAAGCTTCAATATTATATGCTAGCTGATTATGGATCTTCTTTATTCCTGACATATCGGTAGATACTTCAGCTTTATTATCATCTATAGTTTCAACTATTTCGGGACATCTCATAAAATATTTATCATGGATGATATTTTTAGTGCAACCAGTATCTAATAGTGCCAGTATTTTATATGAAATATTTGGCTTCAGAACAATCTTAACTGGGATCCTTATTCCTAACACTTCTTTGAATGGTAATCGAACAATATATTTGTTTCCAAAACTAGTAATTGCATCTTTCAATTGTATTAATTTGTCTCCTTTTTTATCCCTTACCGTTATCATTTGCTCTTTCATTTCTGTGTTTTTGGAACATTATCATTTTCTTCTTTACTATTTTCTAACTCATCTTTAAGTTTTTCTAGCTCTGCTTCTAGCTTATTTATTCTATTTTCTAAATTTCTAACCCTACTGGATAATATTCGCTCTTCGGTTCCAATTCTATCTCTTGTCTCCATTTTTGATTATTGGCTTTTAGACATGAGGCACATGCTTGTTTTAAACACAAGCTACAAGTGAACCTATTATCTTGGCTTGGGTAATATATACAGAAAAGCACATTTTATGTTATAATCACCTTTTCCTCTAATCCAATCATGTTCACAATCTACTTGGTTCATCATTTCAATTTTAAACCGCTAAATCATCTATTAGGTCTATTTCATCTTCACTTGATTCATATTCGGAGCCTCATTTTCTACTTCATCTGTTTCTATAATTGAATATATTGACTCATCGTCTTTTATTTCATCATCACATACTAATATATTTTCATTAACGCTATCTATAATTAACACTCTCTCTTGTTCTTCATATTTGCTAGAGTATCTTTTCTGGTCTTTATTAGGGCAAGTTCTACTTAGATGATCTGGTGAGTTACATATGAAACACCTGCATGTTTTATCATAGGTTTTCTTGGGATTATATCTTCTTACATTTCTTTTATGCAAGAATGGGGCTCTATTGTCTGACCTTCTTAAGAAATATCTTTTCTTTGTTCTAAAATTTCTATTATCTCTCCTTTGTGGTTTATAATATTTGTTTTTCCTATGCCTTTCTTCTCCATATGTAAGTGGTATTTGGACTATGTTATTGCAAAAATTATAATCTGATTTCTTCATAGATCTTTGGGCTTGAATACTAGTACACACCTTTCTTAATTGTTTGAAAACAAATGTTACAGCTTGAGATATATTTACCACGTTTCCTGCTGTTTCCTTTTTATATTCTTCAAATATTATTGACCCTAGGGGGTCAGGCAACTTATTAAAATATCTTTCTACTACGCCTACATTAAAACCTTGTTTAGCAGTAGTAGCATTATACAAATAATGCTGGGAAAATTCTTTAATACCTTTCCAGCTAGTTAATGTTAATTTTTCTATTTCTCTTAACCTTTCATTTTGCAATGAGGTATGACCTAATTCTGGATCTTCTGCTATGATCATATTTGAGATAACATTCGCAAAGTTATTAGGGTTACTTCCTGCCCTTTTTAATTCTTCATATTGACTAGGGTATGATTCTACCCATTGTTCCCAAAGAACTTTTACAGATTCTCCTAAAAATGTTTCAAGATATGTTAACATATCTTCTACCTTAGTGCCTATGCTATACTGATTTTGTATATATTTTGTACTATTAAACCTTTCCATATGCTAATTATATTCGCCAATCTATTGGATCATGAGCTGCTAGGTTTAATATGGCACCATCATTTTATAATTTTGGAATTGCACTGGTTTTTCAAAATCTCTTCTTTTAGTACCCATGTATCTATATTGTCCTGGGATATATGTAGGTTGATAATCATCTTTTTCTGGAGGCCATTGTCCAGCTGTCCCGGTAGGTCTCTCTTTCTCCTTCTCTTTTACAGATGATTCTCCATATCCCTTCTTCTTTTACCACTACTTTCTACTTCCATGGCTTCCATTGCATTGTCTAAATTATGTAGTCCCACATCATCTAGTGAGTTATAGAAATCACTATTTTGTTCTAAATCATCATACCTTTCATCTTCTAACCACATTTCTTTTATTAATTCCTCCTCTTCCTCATAACTTTCTAATAATAACTTATTATTTATATCCCATTGCTCTTCTTCACTAACAATTTCTTCTTTTGAATAATATTCTTATCTTTATTATTATTATTGATAGAATTTTTATTAATAATAGCATTTGCTTTTCTTTCTGCGGATGCTATAATTTTATCTTCCATGCTTGAACTACTAGTGGCAAACATTTTATCATTTTTAAGCTTTTTAACCTTGCAATTTCTCGAATGATAAATAGTTCTCTTTCTCTAATTTTCGCCAATCCTTTGTCATAGAATGACTATATTCCCATTCAATATGCTTTAGCTTCTTTTCCCAATGAATTATTTCGTCATCTAAATTAGGCTTTTCCATACATTCAGATATACCTTTATTCTTATCATCATTAATTTCTGATTCTGACATAAATGATTCAGAGTCTTCTATTGAAGCAGCTTTATAGTTCATAAATCGAATACTACTACTTCCTTCACAATTTTGATAGCTTATGTAATTTTCAGGTTGCTTTAATTCCTTTTTCTCTATTAGATCTCCTATCTTCCATTCTTCTCCTGCTCTTTCTTCAGAGCCAATTTTAAGAGGATTCATAAATTTAATACCTTTTGATTGCATGCTATCAATTACGTCATTCACATTCACTCTATATCTGGAGCTACTTCTATTAGTGAGCCTTCCTATAAATTCTATGCTTACTAGCAAATTTGTTCCTTTAAAATCTTCATAACCTTTAGTTTGGAAACCAAAACTCATTTTTTCAATAAATTCTTTTACAGGCATCATTAGGTCTGGAGCTATATAGGTTATTAATCTATTTTCATTCATGTCTCCTTCCAAAAATCCTAATGCTGCTTTGTCTACTGATTCCCATCTTCTATCTAATAGAGTTATCAAAAACTTTGCACCTAATTTCTTCCTTGTCATACCTTTGACTCCTATGATATACATACCTTGATGAATATATTTATAACCACAATATTTTAGTTCATTTTCAATATTTTTGCTTACAATTCTTAAATCTACTGGGTGTGTTAACACACTTAATTCTACTTCTCTGGATATTCTATATAGACCACTTTTACTTTCAAACATACCCATGTGGTATACTTGCTGCGGCTTTATTTTTCTCAGGGTATCTTTTTGATATCTTTCTAGATCTCTTTGTATATCTATAACTTCTTCAATGCTATCAATATCATCAGCTTTGCATGATAATCTATGCTTCATGGCCAGAGGTCTTGAATCTTGCCTTACTAATTGGAGGGTTTTGTCTCTTCTAAGGAAGCCTTTAGATACGTCCATTTTTCTGAATTAATATTTCTAGTAGAGGCAACTATTCCAGATGATGATAACACAATTTCTTTGTTGCTTTGAACACTTTTTAGCTTATCTAATACTTGAATTAGTAGTTGGATGATTGTGTTATTTTGTCTTATTATTACTTTGGAATCTTCCTTTGGGGAGTCGTGATCGGAGAATCCGACAGGAGGTGACAGGTATTTTGCTACTTCGTTTAATGCTTGAGTATATTCAGTCATAAAATTATGAGATAATCAAAGTTTTAACCTCTTGCACCAACTTTTTAATTTCAAGTATATCTTGTCTTGTATCAGTGCGTGGGAGTGACTCTTTGCCTTTACTTAAGTAACGGCCTATTGACAACACTTCCTCTTTAATATAATCGTTATTCTTGCAAACTGTATTATGTCTTGCTTTTGCTTCCTCTAGCTTATGTAAAGCTAGATCAATTTTATTATTCAAACCTGAATACTTATCCGCAAGTTTTTGGTATTCTTTGAATAAACTTTCAAATTTTTGGTCTAAGTTATCTTGTCTTTTTCCCCAAGATATGTAAAAGTTATATATTAAATCGACGACTGTATTTAACTGGCTATGAGATGAATGCCGATATGCTCTTCGAAGGATTTACTCTACACCTTATATTTAGATTTTCCTTAGTATTTATAACTTTACCTCATGCTTAACTTCTAAGTTTAAATATTTTAACCTTTCAATGATTAAACGCTGGACCTGATACCAACAATATAGGAAAATAAATTTTTATTATTATTATGCTTAATATGTGATTAGATTTTGATTAGGTTAATTTGGGATTAGGTGGAAGTGGTAGACAGGTATTCTTTTTATCTTGAATAGTATTTACTATTCAGCACTATTCACAATAGTGCTCCACTATTAAATACACTATTTGGAATAGTATTCCACTATTCACAACAATATTTAATTCAATATGATTACCTTCACGTTCTAACTTGATTATATATTTAATGCAGGATCTATTTAGAGGCTGGCGAGGCCAACAATTCGTCCGGCGATGTGCGCAAAGGTGTAAAATCCTACTCAGTACTCACCATATTTTTCATTATGTTGCATCAGATGTAGCTAGTTACGTTCACTTAGCAGTTTTAATTGCAAATTTATGGGTTAAATTCCTATCGTCTTCCCAGGCAGTTCCACCCGAAGGGAACACTTCTCTACGGCCACAAGGTTCTCATTCAAACGCCACTCTGGGCTACACAGAGAACTACACACGCAGAGGTTTCTCCTATAGGATCCCTAGCATAAGAACTCGTCCCATAAATTCATAAGTAAAATACCAAGTGAAACCAAGAAACTACATCATTTCAACAACATAATTTACATATGGCTTTCCTTTCGGGAGGCCCCAAGGGATTACACAAACTAAAGAAAATTACCTTCTAACTACCTTCTTGAGCCTTACAATGCTCTGGATATGGTGGCTCTTATTGCAGGATGAAACTACTACTACTACTACTACTAAGGCAACGAGCTTGCTAGCTGGGTCGCAGCTCTTTGCTCTATCGGTGGCTGGTGGCTCTTCTCCGTCTGGTGTCTCCCTCTCTTTGCAGCAAGTGTCTCCTTTTATAGGCGAGAGAGCAGCTCTCGATGGCTTCCGGAGAATGCACCTCTTATTTTATATGTAGTAGGGATGCATCGTGTCCCTCTAGGTGATGGATAAGAGCGAGAGGATAGTGCCCCGACAAACTTCAATCTTCAGGAATCTATCAAATCTTTGCTTTGTTCACGTGGGCATTGTCTCTCTGTGAATAATTGGCTGGCTCTTCTTTTCTTCTTCGCTTGCCAGCGATGCACTTCTTCATGCCTTCAGATAGGTAGCTCTTCCTTAGGAATCCTTGTGTCAAGTGTATGCGCATATACATGCCAAGGCTGCTTAAATATTCAACACTGCTTATTTATTTAATTTAAATTTAATTTAACTTGATTAAATATTAGACATAGCTTATTATTATTATTATTATTATTATTATTATTATAATTTTTTTTTTTTTACAGGGGGTGTCCTCCCTGCCCATATAATTGATAATACCTTATCAATATTTAAAAGATCTATTATGGGAATTTCTATCAATATTCGGGTCGGGTATAGGTCCTCCGCGCCCGAATAATTGATAGCAATATCAATATATGCAATTTGGGCTTTATTCAGGCCGCTGCCCATGCCCTGCTATGTCCATATGATCCTCATCATTTAATAGATTGAAATCAAATTTTCATCACATTCTTTCTTTATTTCTTCAAATTTTCATCCATTTCTTGCCTTAATTCTTTTAATATTTCCTCCTTTAATTCTTTCTTTATTATCTTTGAAAATTCTTCAAACCTTTTATCCATTTCTTGATCCATGTATTCACTGTCTAAAGGGTCAAGCCCCTTTAGAAGGCATTCTTGGTATGTCTTATATTTTGGGGATTCTTCCTTCTTTATATTTTTTGAGCTTGATGCCTCCCCCTTTGTGGGAGTTGGTGAAGCAGGTATGCCTCTTTTCATTTGGATATAGTCTTTGGCCTTTGGGTCAATATAATAATCTGGTCCTAATACCTTTCTTGCCCAAAGTAAGGCCTCATCTATACTGTAATATCTTTTGAATGTTAAATCTCCTCCATTTCTTTTTGCATCTATTTTTTCAATCATAATATTTTCCCATTCCAATATATGCCAGGTTTATTTCCATCGAATATGAGATATAGAGTTTCTCCTTTTGGTATTTCAACCTTTGCTGGCTTTGGCACATTTTTGTTTAATTCATTAAAATATTCAGCCAAACTGTTGAGAATTGATAAAAATACCCTTGTTCGTCTTTTTTACGAGCATATTGGAACCAAAAGTTATCCAATATGCATCTTTGGGCTTCATCGAGCTTAATATGGGATTTTGGCTTAAAATTGAATGTATTTGGCTGAAACATTTTCAGCCTATTTTCTTCTCCAAAGAAGAGATATTCATCCTTGTTGGCTAATAATCCTCTCTTCATTCCTGCAAATTTGATGCACGAGAAAATATATCAGGTAAGGTATTATCCTTCCCTTTAATATGCTCAAAATAACTTTATAACCATTCCCAGCTATGGTGTCTTCAAATAAGACCCATCTTCTGGTTGAGCTTTTCTTACTATTAATTTTATTGTAATATCGGCATATGGCTTCACAGTCTGTTCAGATTGTAAATTCTTTAAATCCTAGATATAACCTAAATGCATTTATTGCATTTACCACTGCAAGAATTTCTCTATCAATATTATTTACCGTCTTTAATTTGTAACTTCCTCAAGCATATCTGCATATTTTTTCGTCTGCCTTTGGAGAGTATTTATTGGGCTTTTGTTTTAGTATCGCACCCCATCCTACCTTAGATGCATCTGTCTCAATTATAAAATAATTGTCTTCTAGAGGCAATTCTAGGGTTTTAAATTCTTGACCTTTTCCTTGATGGCCTTTACTAATTTTATATCTTCGAATTGAAGTATCTTTGACCATTTTTCTTAATTTAGCATATAAAGGTCCTGCTAGCTTTGCTAAGTTATCTATATAGTTTCAGCGTAGTTTACAATTCCTAAGAACTGTTGTAAAACCTTTTATCACTCATATTATCAGGAAACTCTAGTATTTTCTTTGCAATATGTTCTTGTAGATATATCTTTCCTTCTCCTATTTCATGACCAAGAAAATTTATTTTCTCTTTGCAAATTTCCATCTTCTTTTTAGATAGTATGAGCCCATTTTGTTCTACCTTTCAAAGAACACTTCAAGATGGGCTATATGCTCTTTGTATGATTTTGAGAATACTAACAAATCATCTACGATACTAATATAAATGCTTGATTCTCATTAAATATATTTTGCATCTTTCTTTGAAATAGTGCAGGTGCATTCTTTAGGCCTAATGGCATTACTAGCCATTCATAATGGCCTTGTGGACAAGTAAATGCTGTCCATGGAATAGATTCTTCAGCCATTTTTACTTGCCAAAATCCTGCCTTTAAATCGAATTTAGAGAAATATTTACTTCCTTGTATTCTGTTAATCCATTCCTGCTTATTAGGTATGTTGTATGCATCGTCAACTGTATTATCATTAAGCCTTTTAAAATTAATTACCATTCTAGATTTACCTCTAACTTCTTCAGATGATTTCTAACTATAAAAGCAGCAGATCGATGAGGGCTTCGCTTTCTTTATAGCTTTTAACTTTAATAACTCTTCAATATGCATTTTGAACTCTTCGATATCTTTAGGAGTAGCTTCTATTGGTCCTGACTTAATTATATAATCTGGATTTATGATATTTATTTTGCAAACTATAGAGTTCTTATCCCAATGCTTCATTGGTATTTCTCCAATAATTTGTATGCTTTCTAGTCTTTGCACAATCTTATCTATATCCTTTTAGATTTTATATCTCTATACCAATTTGGAGAGAATGATTGCAACCCAATGCATTCTGTACATGTATTTTCTATATGATATTCTTCTATGGTCTCACTAAGTTCTTCGCCTTTACAGAATTCAAGGATCTGGACTTGTGCTATATTCATCATCTAAATTAGATATTTCTACATTTTGCAAGGACTTTCTTTGTTTTCGTATTTCAGATATGTATGGAACATTATCTTGATAAGGGATAAATGTTACACCTCTTCATGTATGATTGTGGTTTGTAAAGATTGTTGTAAAAATCTTAACCCTATTATCATGTCATCATTTATTACTGACAAATCTCTTATTGTAATTTCATCTATTATATATTTTGTGCCATTTATGTAAGCTTCAATATTATATGCTAGCTGATTATGGATCTTCTTTATTCCTGACATATCGGTAGATACTTCAGCTTTATTATCATCTATAGTTTCAACTATTTCGGGACATCTCATAAAATATTTATCATGGATGATATTTTTAGTGCAACCAGTATCTAATAGTGCCAGTATTTTATATGAAATATTTGGCTTCAGAACAATCTTAACTGGGATCCTTATTCCTAACACTTCTTTGAATGGTAATCGAACAATATATTTGTTTCCAAAACTAGTAATTGCATCTTTCAATTGTATTAATTTGTCTCCTTTTTTATCCCTTACCGTTATCATTTGCTCTTTCATTTCTGTGTTTTTTGGAACATTATCATTTTCTTCTTTACTATTTTCTAACTCATCTTTAAGTTTTTCTAGCTCTGCTTCTAGCTTATTTATTCTATTTTCTAAATTTCTAACCCTACTGGATAATATTCGCTCTTCGGGTTCCAATTCTATCTCTTGTCTCCATTTTTGATTATTGGCTTTTAGACATGAGGCACATGCTTGTTTTAAACACAAGCTACAAGTAAACCTATTATCTTGGCTTGGGTAATATATACAGAAAGCACATTTTATGTTATAATCACCTTTTCCTCTAATCCAATCATGTTCACAATCTACTTGGTTCATCATTTCAATTTTTAAACCGGCTAAATCATCTATTAGGTCTATTTCATCTTCACTTGATTCATATTCGAGCCTCATTTTCTACTTCATCTGTTTCTATAATTGAATATATTGACTCATCGTCTTTTATTTCATCATCACATACTAATATATTTTCATTAACGCTATCTATAATTAACACTCTCTCTTGTTCTTCATATTTGCTAGAGTATCTTTTCTGGTCTTTATTAGGGCAAGTTCTACTTAGATGATCGGTGAGTTACATATGAAACACCTGCATGTTTTATCATAGGTTTTCTTGGGATTATATCTTCTTACATTTCTTTTATGCAAGAATGGGGCTCTATTGTCTGACCTTCTTAAGAAATATCTTTTCTTTGTTCTAAAATTTCTATTATCTCCCTTTGTGGTTTATAATATTTGTTTTTCCTATGCCTTTCTTCTCCATATGTAAGTGGTATTTGGACTATGTTATTGCAAAATTATAATCTGATTTCTTCATAGATCTTTGGGCTTGAATACTAGTACACACCTTTCTTAATTGTTTGAAAACAAATGTTACAGCTTGAGATATATTTACCACGTTTCCTGCTGTTTCCTTTTTATATTCTTCAAATATTATTGACCCTAGGGGGTCAGGCAACTTATTAAAATATCTTTCTACTACGCCTACATTAAAACCTTGTTTAGCAGTAGTAGCATTATACAAATAATGCTGGGAAAATTCTTTAATACCTTTCCAGCTAGTTAATGTTAATTTTTCTATTTCTCTTAACCTTTCATTTTGCAATGAGGTATGACCTAATTCTGGATCTTCTGCTATGATCATATTTGAGATAACATTCGCAAAGTTATTAGGGTTACTTCCTGCCCTTTTTAATTCTTCATATT
>JAHIAM010018160.1:0-15128 GCA_021605205.1 Aegilops longissima | reverse complement strand
CGAATCCGATTGGGCGCCGTCATGAAGTTCATCGTCATGACATCTTTCAGCACTCGCCTTTGGCGACATCCTGAATTCATTAAAGTCTCTCTTTATCCGGAGAGCCCCGGCCGAATACGGACAGAAGGTTGGGATGCGGACGACGAAGAAATTCAACGCCCACCCACCACCCACTTTGTAGCCACTGCCGATGATTTAACCGACATGCTAGACTTCGACCAAGACATCGACGGTATCGACGACGATGCCGGAGACGACCAAGACCCAGCCCATGTGGAACTGAAGGCCACCTCACATACGATATATACATGGTGGATATCCCAAAAGATGGGAACGGCGATGGAACAATGGAGGATGACCCTCCAAAGCAACCAAGGCCGACGCCAACGGCGCCGCTTAAATCCCGCCACAGCAAAATGGTGATTCCGCACGGAGATAATAACACCCCGACACTATAGAAGACAACCCTCCAAAGCAGGACTCAGCGCAGGAGGAGGGAGAAGCAAGTCCACATGACAAGGCGGCAGTAAAGAGAGGTCGAGGACGATAATTACGCCCCCTCCAAGATGAGGCAAGCCTCGACGACGACAAATTTGTCGTGCCCGAGGATCCCGCCAACAGGAGCTGCTTTCAAACGCAGGCTTATGGCGACGACAAACAGCCTCAAGAAAAGCAGCAACAGCTTAGAGCTGACTAAGACCTGCTAGTCGATGATGGATCAAGTCCTTGCAGCCAAGAGTATGAACTCAACGCCTCCAAAGCTACCCCAACGCAGGCCGCTGCCTCGATCGAGGAGGAAGCACCCAAGTCACCAGCGCACGACATGGCAGATCAGCCACCCGTGGTCAGCGATGAGAAGCCTCTCGCCCTCCGCCAAGCCACACCCCGACGCCGCTTCAAAATGTACCAAGGCACGTGAAAACGCTACGGACTTATGTAGATATATTGAGGATAAGGCAAACATACAAGATCGATCCACAGATCGCGGGCGCCAACGACGCTGGATGATTACCGTCACACGGATACAAAGAAACCCGCCGGGCCGAACACAAGAGACAAAGCTCATATGAGCTACGCCATGATATAGCCCAATACAGAGGCGCCAGACACCCACTATGCTTCACAGATGAAGTAATGGATCATCAAATCCATGAGGGCTTCAAGCCCAGAACATCGAATCATACGATGGTACCACAGATCCCATGGTCCGGATCGAGGACTATCTCCTCCATATCCACATGGCCCGCGTGATGATCTACATGCCATCAAATACCTCCCACTCAAGCTTAAAGGACCAGCTCGACATTGGCTCAACAGCTTGCCAAAGAGAATCAATTGGTTGTTGGGAGGACCTAGAGCCGCATTCCTTGATAACTTCCAGGCACATATGTGCTACCACCGACGCCGATGACCTTAGCCACATAATCCAGCAGCCGTAAGAATCGGCCGCACACCTCGACTCGGTTCCTAACAAAGAAAAATCAAATCGTTGATCGTCCGGATGCAGAGGCCCTTGCATCCTTCAAACATAACATCCGCGACGCAGTGGCTTGCCCGCACCTAGGACAGAAAAGCCAAAATCCATGGCAGCCCTCACAACACTCATGACCCGCTTTTGCGGGAGAGGACAGCTGGCTAGCTCAAGCAACAACTTGGCCAAACATCCCGATAGTTCGGATACCAAGGACAGCAATGGCAGGTCGCGCCGCAACAAGAACAAGCGCCGATTAACGGCGATAACATCAAGATACGGCCGCCAATGCCGGATTCGAGGCTCTAAACCCGTCAGCGAAGAAGCCATTCAAAAGAAATAACCAGGCCCGCCCAACTTGGACCGAATACTTGATCGCCAGCGATACATGGCACCCCGAAAACTAGCCAATCACACCAACAGGACTGTTGGGAGTTCAAGCAAGCAGGCAAGTTAAGTGTCAACTCAATGACAAAGGGCTGCATAGCGATGACGAGGAAGAGCCCCGCCGCCAACAATAGAGGATGTATGGGTTTTCCCACGAAAGTGCGGACGGCGAACATGATATACGCAACCCATATACCCAAAAGGGAGCGAAGCGCACTAAGGGACGATATGCAATGGAGCCAGCCGCCTCAAGTTCAACCCATGGTCTTCCTGCCCGATCACCTTCGATCAAGGGACCACCCCACTAGCATCCGCCACGGCGGTTTCGCCGCATTGGTTCTTGACCCAATTATCGACGGATTTCACCTAACCGTAGTCCCGATGGACGGCGGCAGCAGCTCAAACCTGCTTTATCAGATACAAGGCGCAAAATGGGCATAGACCCTCAAGGATTAAACCTACAAAACGACCTTTAAAGGCGCCATACCGGTGTAGAGGCTAGTTGTATGGGCTCGTTACACTCGCAGTGGTCTTCGGATCCCCGGATAACTTCCGGTTAAGAGTTAATCTTCGACACCGCCCCATTCCGCAACGGCTATCATGCACTCGCCGGACGAACTGCATTTAAAGTTCAATGCGTGCCGCACCACGATACCTCAAGCTCAAGATGCCAGCCCTCGAGGAGTAATCACGCCAATGGAAACACCGAACGCCTTCTCCGAACGGAGGAGCACACGGCGTCCTCGCGCGCGAGGTACAAAGCAGCCTCTCACAGCAACTCTCGAGTCCGCCCATTAAGCGCCCGACACCGCTGCGCGCCCGAGTAACCTACAACAAGACCGCCTCGCACGATTCAAGCACGCCAGAGTAATCCGCCCCAACCCCAGCCCTCGCGAAATTATGGCTAGTGTTACGCTGCATAATTACGCCTCGAGATACCATGGGCATATGGGGAGGGCAAGACCACGGCACACCAAGAATGCGGCTCGACCGCACCAGGGGCTCCCGATTGTGTCATTCTATTCCTTTTTTCCTTTTTCTTCCTTTTCCTTACTTTCAGGGCTCCGTATTTCAGAAGTCATGTCCGCACTAGAATCGCCAACTCACGATGCAACAGCCAGTGAAGCAGTAAGCCACGTCAAGTGTTCAGTGGTCTCTATTACGAGCATTATACCTGTTTTACATACCATCCCGCAGCTTATCCCTCGAGGGGGACATGTTAGATAGTCCCATCCCTTGCTTATCGCACTATTTGTATCGCTCGCTTTCATTGCAGTACTTTTTGAATAAACAATACATAGCTTTTGCTTATTATTGTTCTACTTCCTTTATCTATACATATGTCCATTTTATTTATTATGTTGCAACCGCACACTTTGGTACGGCCAATACACTAGGGGCTTAAGTATCCCAAAATTATGGTGTGATAAGTCCAACACTTTCACAAGTGCGGCACCTCAACTTATAGCATATGGATCGGTTCAATCATGTCTTGGGACAATAGTTGGTTTGCCTGCCCCGTGTTTTGGTACCTTACGCCTGCTATATCGCTAAGGTAGCACGGGAGAACCATCGCGATTGTGCCCCAGCTTGAGCTGGGTCGAGCACCTCAAAGGAGAAAGCTAAAATGACCGCCATGATAGGGCGAGAGCCGGTCGCTGTTCGAGAGGTTTTTCGGTCCCTAAAGACTTATGCCGCTTAGAGCGAGGAACCGAATTGTCCGCCAAGGCGTGATAGCGCCTCAACTCGGTCTTCTCGAATACTAGGGGCTTCGCCAAAATTTAAAATTATAGAATTCTATGGCTAAGGAGAGTGTTCAAGCATTATAAGTCCGTTGCCTTGTTCGTTGTGTTGAGCGCCCCCTAGATGGAACCAAGAATGGGAACAAGAGTGCTCAAGTTTATCCCAACACCCCAAAGACTGTGGCATGGGGGCTGAAGCCAACGACTTGCCATCTCTCAAATTTAATAAACGGCCGCATGTAAGGTAATATTTTAAATTAATAAGCGTTGCTTAGCGATATGAACAAGTTTTCAGCGACAGGATAACAAATGCGAGCCTATTCAAAATTACATCTTTGGAGCACTCATCCGCTTATTCGGCAGCACCTTCAGAGGCCCTCATAGTACATTTCGGCGGCGATGCTCATGGCCCTTCGATGGCCCGTCTGTCACAAGCTTCTCCGATCCAGCTTGCCCCAAAGGCACTTTAGCACGGGCAAGGGTCCGGACAGACACCTTCAATGCAGACGGAGCGCTGATGACTTCAATCTGTGGACAGCATCCACCACCGCCGGACCAAGCCGGTAGCTCCTGTGCATGGCCTCCAATGGCCACACCGCTTATAAGGCCCTTCATGGCCTGTTCGGCGACTTGTGGAGCTCGACCAGCTGCTTCAGCTGGTCGCCAGGGCACTGATGTTCGCCTCAAGATACCGAGACCGTAACACCTTTTCCGCCGAGCCCCTCCTTGGCGTGGTAGAATGCGGCAAAGATCGCACACACCACGGGCAAATCTGAATGCTCCCCGAGAGTCCGAACCGGTAAGTAATAGGTAATTCACTTTCACATGCTTGCTTTGCATAAAGAATGCCTTACCCACCGCTATCTTCTTTAACGACTCAATTTCTTGAAGGCTTTTTGGCTTCGCCTTAGCAGCTTTGGCACTCTCAAGAGCCGAGGCGAGCCTGACTCGATTCTTCGAGTCACGCCCAAATTCTCGTGTTTTTCCACGAGCTTGAGATCTTGCCGCATTTTAGCCAGCTGCGCCCCCTTCTTCTCGCTGGTGCGCTCCAGCCGCTGAGCCGGCCACGACACCGCTTCCTTCAAGGTCGCCACCTGCTCGTGGGCCCCCGCAGCACCCATGTTATTCCTGTTATCTTTGCAACCAAAACCTTTCTATATGGTATTTCTTTAATAAGGTACTATGTACCTTCCTTGTCCTCGAGCTGCTTCTTGGCTTGGCCGAGCTCGCTCGGACCGCCGAGGCTCGCTTAACGATCGACCTCCGCAGCCAAGCAGGGTAGAGGTCAAGAAGCAGCCTGCATTCCCATATTGACATACTTATGTTAGACTCTCATGATATCTTTTAGATCCTTAGTCCGCTTTTCTTTCCAACACCAACTAAGCATCAGGGCTACTGTCTATGCGGTAATATTTTTACATATTCTAAATTTACCTCAAAGCCTATTAGAAGGCTGGTATAAGCCGGCCAGCCCGCTTGGCGGATCGAATCTCCGGATCACCTCACTCATAACAAAGGCGGTGTTTCTTCCTCGATGGAGGCGACGCTGAGCGCCCAAGAGCTATCCGTGCCTCCGTTGGACAGAGGACACCGCGCCTTACCCTTCTTGTGAAGGGACTGCTGTTTAACTCCGAACCGCTGGAGGTTCCGGCAAGGAGTTCGGACAAGATTCGGGCTTAGAGCCCCTGGGGGTCTCGCCCCCCACGCACCTGGAGTCCAGGAGGTTGCCTTGTGGCACCTCCTGCGCCACCTCCTCTTGACCAAGCCCCCCTTGGGGCCTCACCGCGACGTCATCCGCAACGTGAGGCGAGGAGGCGGTCGGAAGCGAAGCACTTCCATTTCCGACGAGCCTGTGGACCCGCCGATGAATCGGCGAACTCGCTTTTGGGCGGGCGCACGATTGTTCGACATTAGAGAACACTTTGCAATAATAAAAGCCATGGGTATCCTGGACACTTACGATCTCGCCAGGGCTTGGCCCTTGTAGGCCAATCCTCCTCGCCGTCGCCGACGCTGGTGGAGAAGTCCGAGGAAGGGTTCTTCCTTCTTGATTCTCCGCCTCCCTGGGCTTGGGGCGGCCTTCCTTTTCCTCTCCTCTTCGCTGGGGAGAGGCTTTTCTTCCTCCTCGCTCTGTGAGAAGATTCTGCTTCAGAATCGACAAGACTCGCGCCGAGCTCCTTCGAGTTCCCGTGGCCTCCTTCTGTTTTTTTCTCCGCACCACATGGGGTGCCGGAGCCAGAGCCCTGCTAATCGGGCGCCCGCTGGGTCTTCGGCAAAGGAGCCGGACAGTTAATCTGTCCGGACGCCTTCAGCCAGTCCTGCCAAAGAATAGGAGTTTTAGATCCCACGAGAGTCAATTCACGAAAAAAGAGTCCCGTAAAGGGTAAATAACTTACTCGCCGCTTGACGCCGCGAGCTGTATCCGCGATCTTTGTTAGCGGATGCGGGGCTTGCGCTTTTGAACAACACCTTCCGTGCATCTTCGCATTTAGTATCAAGAGCCGCCTGGGTTCGTGTTGTGCCGGATCGAACTCCCACAAATTGAAGGCCCGTTGTTGGCATGGGAGAATTCGCGATGAGCATCACCGGATTACGCCGACAAGCCCGAGATTCTTGTCCACCAGGTTTCGGACGCATGTTTGGAGTCCGGATACTCGTCCGAATCCCCCACTTCAGGCCCGCTCTTTCCATGACGAGAGCCGTGGGGAATCCCGATCTGAATTGGGGTCGCCACCTATTCAGTGGTCGCGGGCTCGCTGATGTAGAACCACCCCGATTGCCACCCCTTTATTGTTCCACAAAGGAGCCTCGAGCCATAGGACTTTGGCCATCTTGCCACCATGGCGCCCACACTCCGCTTGACGGCCGCCCACAACCTTCGCCCCGACATTAAAGGTCTTCACCATAGGCCAAGTGGGCTGCATGTGTTGGGGAACGCTAGTAAAATTAAAATTTTCCCACGGTTTCACCAAGATCTATCTATGAGTTCATCTAAGCAACGAGTCAAGAGAGAGAGTTTGCATCTACATACCACTTGTAGATCGAGTAATGGAAGCTGCTCGAGGGAGTGGTGATGATGGAGTCGCTCCCAACGTGATTCCGATCACCGGCGACCAAGCGCTGAAAGGACAGCACCTCTGCTCAACACACGACGGACGATGGCGCTCCTCCGCCTTGATCCGCAAGGATGAAGGAGAGGTTGAGGAAGACAACTCCAATGGCAGCACGACGGCATGGTGCAGCTGGTGCAGCAGCCTCCGGCTGTGGCTTCGCCAAGCTCGCACGGAGAAAGAGAGGTGTTGGGAGGGAGGGCTGCGCTTCAATTGTGTATGCAGCCCTCCCTCACCCCTCTATTTATAGGAGGAGAGGGCAGGGGGCCGCCATCTAGGGAAACCCTAGATGGGGGCGGCGGCCAAAGGGGAGGAGGAGAGGGTGGCTTGCCCCAAGCCAGGGGGCGCCTTCGCCCCTTTAGGGTTTCCTCCCCAAGCCCTAGCCAAGATGGGCTCAGGTGGGAGGCACGCCCAGCCCACCAGGCTGGCTCCTCCCACACAGCCCATGGGCCCCCGAGGGGTGGCCCTCCGTGGACCTCCGAACCTCCCTGGGCCCCTGACATTACCGATACCCTCAAACTTTCCGAGTCCGCTTAACCACTTTCCATATATAAATCTTTACCTCCGACCATTCCGAACTCCTCGTGACGTCCGGGATCTCATCCGGACCAACAACATTCGTAATAACATACTTGTCTTCCTAATAACCCTAGCGCCACCGAACCTTATGTGTAGACCCTACGGTTCGGAGACATGCGACATGACCGAGACGACCTCAGTCAATAACCAACAGCGGATCCGGATACCCATGTTGGCTCCTACATGTTCCTCGATGTTTTCATCGGATGAACCAAGATGTCAAGGGTTCAAGCAACCCCGATTCTATTCCCTTTGTCGACGGTATGTTACTTGCCCGAGACTCGATCGCCGGTATCCCAATACCTCGCTCAAAGATCGCTATCGCAAGTCACTTTACTCGCATCAGAATGCATGATCCCGTGACCGCACACTTGGTCACTTTGAGCTCATTATGATGATGCACTACCGAAAGGGCCTAGTGATACCTCTCCGTAATACGGAGTGACAAATCTCCTCTCGATCCGTGTCAACCCAATGTACACTTTCGAGATACCGTAGTGCACCTTTATAGTCACCCAGCACGCCAGACATTTGGTACACCCAAAGCACTCCTACGGTATCCGGAGTTACACGATCTCACGGTCTAAGGAGGAGATACTTGACATTGGAAAAGCTCTAGCAAAACGAACTACACGATCTTTGTGCTATGCTTAGAATTGTCTTGTCCATCACGCCATTCTCCAAATGACGTGATCCCGCTTGTCAATGACATCCGATGTCCATAGTCAGAAACCATGACTATCCGTGACCAACGAGCTAGTCTACTAGAGGCTTACTAGGACGATTGTAGTCTATGTATTCACACGTATTACGATTTCCGAATAATACAGCTTATAGCATGAATAAAAGACAATTATCATGAACAAGGAAATATAATAATAATGCTTTTATTATTGCCTCTAGGCATATTTCCAACAGTCTCCCACTTGCACTAGAGTCAATAATCTAGTTACATTGTGATGAATCGAACACCCATAGAGTTCTCGTGTTGATCATGTTTTGCCCATGAAGAGGTTTAGTCAATGGATCTGCGACATTCAGATCCGTATGCACTTTACAAATTTCTATGTCTCCATCCCTGAACATTTTCACGGATGGAGTTGAAGCGACGCTGATGTGCCTAGTCTTCTTGTGAAACCTGGGCCCTTGGCAAGTGCAATAGCTCCAAAGGTTGTCACAGAAGAGTTTGATCGGCCCCGACGCATTGGGTATGACTCCTAGGTCGGTGATGAACCTTCACCCAAATTGCTTCATGCGCTGCCTCCGAGGCTGCCATGTACTCCGCTTCACATGTAGATCCCGCCACGACGCTTCGCTTGCAGCTGCACCAGCCATCGCTCCACCATTCAACATATACACGATCCGGTTTGTGACTTAGAGTCATCCAGATCTGGTCGGCTTAGCGCCGACGTAACCTGCTACGACGAGCTCTTCGTCACCTCCATAAACGAGAAACATGTCCTTTGTCCTTTCGTGTACTTCAGATATTCTTGACCGCTGCCAGTTGTTCCTTGCCGGGATTACTTTGGTACCTTCCTACCAAACTTACGGCAAGGTTTACATCAGGTCCGGTACACAGATGGCATACATAATAGATCCTATGGCTGAAGCATAGGGATGACACTCATCTCTTCTTTATCTTTTGTCGTGGTCGCATTGAGCTGAGCTCAATCTCACACCTTGCAATACAGCAAGAACCCTTTCTTGACTGATCCATTTTGAACTTCTTCAAAATCTTATCAAGGTATGTGCTTTGTGAAGACCTATGAGGCGCCTCGATCTATCTCTATAGATCTTGATGCCTAATATATAAGCAGCTTCTCCAAGGTCCTTCATTGAAAAACACTTATTCAAGTAGGCCTTAATGTTGTCCAAGAATTCTATATCATTTCCCATCAAAAGTATGTCATCTACATATAATATGAGAAATGCTACAGAGCTCCCACTCACTTTCTTGTAAACGCAGGCTTCTCCATAAGTCTCAAGATAAACCCAAACGCTTTGATCATCTCATCAAAGCGTAATGTTCCAACTCCGAGATGCTTGCACCAGCCCATAAATGGATCGCTGGAGCTTGCATACTTTGTCAAGATTCTTAGGATCGACAAAACCTTCCGGTTGCATCATATACAGCTCTTCCTTAAGATAACCATTAAGGAATGCTGTTTTGACGTCCATCTGCCATATCTCATAATCATAGTATGCGGCAATTGCTAACATGATTCGGACGGACTTAAGCTTCGCCACGGAGAGAAAGTCTCATCGTAGTCAATCCCTTGAACTTGCCGATAACCCTTAGCGACAAGTCGAGCTTTATAGATGGTGACATTACCATCCGCTGCCGCCTTCTTCTTAAAGATCCATTTGTTTTCTATCGCCACGATCATCGGCAAGTCACCAAAGTCCACACTTTGTTTTGATACATGGATTCTATCTCGACTTCATGGCTTCTAGCCATTTGTTGGAATCGGGCCCGCCATCGCTTCTTCATAGTTCAAGGTTCACTATTGTCTAACAACATGATTTCCGTGACAGAGTTGCCGCATCACTGGTGCGGAACGTGTCCTAGTGGACCCACGGGTTCAAGAGCAACTTGATCCAAGTACCTTGATCATCATCATGAATTTCCTCTTCGCTTGGTGTAGGCATCACAGAACATTTTCCCGAGCTGCACTACTATCTTGTTCAAGAGGTAGTACTTCATCGAAGTTCTACTTTCCTCCCACTTACTTCTTTCGAGAGAAACTTTTTTCCGTAAAGGATCCGCTTTGGCAACAAAGATCTTGCCTCTCGATCTTAGTAGAAGGTATACCCTATGGTTTCCTTAGGGTATCCTATGAAGACGATTTTCCGACTTGGGTTCGAGCTTTTCAGTTGAAGTTTCTTGACATAAGCATCGTGATCCCCAAACTTTTAGAAACGATAGCTTAGGTTTCTTCCCAAACCATAATTCATACGGTGTCGCCTCAACGGACTTAGACGGTGCCCTATTTAAAGTGAATGTAGCTGTCTCTAGAGCGATCCCCAAAATGATAGCGGTAAATCAGAAGAGACATCATAGACCGCACCATATCCAATAGAGTGCGACACGACGCTCGACACACCGCTACGCTTGAGGTGTTCCAGCAGCGTTAGTTGTGAAACGATTCCACATTTTCTTAAGTGTACCAAATTCGTGACTTAAATATTCTCCTCCACGATCCGATCGAAGAATTTTATCTTTCGTCACGTTGATTCTCTACTTCATTCTGAAATTCCTTGAACTTTTCAAAGGTTTCAGTTTGTGTTTCATCAAGTAGACATACCCATATCTACTCAAGTCATCTCGTGAGAGTGAGAACATAACGATATCCTCCGCGAGCCTCAACGCCATTGGACCGCATACATCGGTATGTATGATTTCCAACAAGTTGGTTGCTCGCCCATTGTTCCGAGAACGGAGTCTTGGTCATTTTGCCCATGAGGCATGGTTCGTGATGTGTCAAATGATTCATAATCAAGAGACTCCAAAAGTCCATCGGCATGGAGCTTCTTCATGCGCTTTACACCAATGTGACCAAGGCGGCAGTGCCACAAGTATGTGGGACTATCGTTATCAACTTTACATCTTTTGGTATTCACGCTATGAACATGTGTAATACCACGCTCGAGATTCATTAAGAATAAACCATTGACCATCGGATCATGACCATAATACATATCTCTCATATAAATAGAACAACCATTATTCTCGGATTTAAATGAGTAGCCATCTCGAATTAAACGAGATCCAGATACAATATTCATGCTCAAACTTGGCACCAAATAACAATTATTAAGGTTCAAAACTAATCCCAGAGGTAAATGAAGAGGTAGTATGTCGACGGCGATCACATCGACTGAACCATTCCCGACGCCAAGATCGTCACCTCGCCCTTCGCCAGCCTCCGCTTATTCCGCAGCTCCTGCCGTGAGTTACAAATATGAGCAACGGCACCGTATCAAATACCCAGGAGTTACTACGAGTAATCGGTAAGGTACACATCAATTACATGTATATCAAATATACCTTTGGTGTTGCCGGCCTTCTTGTCCGCTAAGTATTTGGGGCAGTTCCGCCCAAAGGACCCTTTCCTTGCAATAAAAGCACTCACCTCGTGCTTGGGTCCATTCTTTGACTTCTTCCAGCAACTTGCTTATCGGGCGCAACCTCCTTGCATTCCTTCTTGAAGTTCTTCTTGCCCTTGCCCTTCTTGAACTTAGTGGTCTTATTGACCATCAACACTTGATGTTCTTTCTTGATTTCAACCTCGCTGACTTTAGCATAGAGAATACTTCAGAATGGTCTTTACCATCCCCTGCATATTGTAGTTCATCACAAAGCTCTTGTAGCTTGGTGGCAGCGATCGAGGATTCTGTCAATGACCGCCTCATCGTGGAGGTTAATATTCACTGGTCATACGGTTGTGCAACCTGCATATCTTGAGAATGTGCTCACCGACGTAACTATTTTCCTCCATCTTACAACTATAGAACTTATCGGAGATGTCATATCTCTCGACCCGGCGTGAGCTTGAAAACTAGTTTCAGCTCCTCGAACATCTCATATGCTCCGTGATGCTCAAAACGCTTTTGGAGCCCCGATTCTAAGTCAGTAAAGCATGCCGCACCGAACGAGGGAGTAATCATCAAGACGAGACTGCCAAGCATTCATAATGTCTTGGTTCTCTGGACGGAGCGCCACCTAGCGGTCCTTCTAGGACATATTGTTTCGGCAGCTATGAGGATGATCTCGTGTTCCGGACCCAGTCCGATATAGTTGCTGCGCCATCTTTCAGCTTGGTTTTCTAGGAACGCGCTGAAGTTCAAGTTGACATGAGCGCTGGCCATTTGATCTACAAGACATATTATGCAAAAGTTTTAGACTAAGTTCATGATAATTGAGTTCATATAATCAAATTATTTAAATGAACTCCCACCAGATTAGACATCCTCTAGTCATCTAAGTGATACACGATCCGAGTCGACCAGGCCGGTCCGATCATCACGTGAGATGGACTAGTCATCGCCGGTGAACATTCTCATGTTGATCGATCTTCCATACGACTCGTGTTCGACCTTTCGGTCTCCGTGTTCCGAGGCCATGTCTGTACATGCTAGGCTCGCTGTTAACCCTAAGTGTTTTTATGCAGTAAATCTGTCTTACACCCGCTGTATGTGAACGTAAGAATCCATCACACCCGATCATCACGTGGTGCTTAGAAGCTACTTAACTTTAGCAACGGTGCACGCTAGGGAGGACACTTCTTGAAATTGTTGTAAGGGATCATCTTATTTACTACCGCTGCTCTAAGTAAACAAGATGTATAAACATAATAAACATCACATGCAATTATATAGTAGTGACATGATATGGCCAATATCATAAAACTCCATTGATCTCCATCTTCGGGCTCCATGATCATCTTGTCACCGCATGGCACCATGATCTCCATCATCATGATCTCCATCATCGTGCTCCATGAAGTTGTCACGCCAACGACTACTTCTACTACTATGGCTAAACGTGTTTTAGCAATAAAGTAAAGTAAGTTACATGGCTTTCTTCAAAGACACACAGGTCATACAAAATAAAGACAACTCCTATGGCTCCTGCCGTTGTCATACTCATCGACATGCAAGTCGTGATTCTTATTACAAGAACATGATCTCATACATCACAATATGTCATTCATCATTCATCACAACTTGGCCATATCACATCACATGTCAATTGCTGCAAAAACAAGTTAGACGCCCTCTAATTGTTGTTGCATCTTTTACGTGGCTGCAATTGGGTTCTAGCAAGAACGCTTTTCTTACCTACTTAATAACCACAACGTGATCTTGTCAAATTCTATTTACCCTTCATAAGGACCCTTTCATCGAATCCGCCCAACTAAAGTAGGAGAGACAGACACCCGCCAGCCACCTTATGCAACTAGTGCATGTTAGTCGGTGGAACCGGTCTCACGAAGCGCACGTAAGGTTGGTCCGGCCGCTTCATCCCACAATACCGCTGAAGCAAGATAATATTAGTAGCGGCAAGTAAGTTGACAAGATCCACGCCCACAACTAAATTGTGTTCTACTCTGCAAAGAGAACTACGACAGACCTAGCTCATGATGCCACTGTTAGAACGCTGCAGAAAATTAAAATTTTCCTACGGTTTCACCAAGATCTATCTATGAGTTCATCTAAGCAACGAGTCAAGAGAGAGAGTTTGCATCTACATACCACTTGTAGATCGAGTACGGAAGCTGCTCGAGGGAGTGGTGATGATGGAGTCGCTCCCAACGTGATTCCGATCACCGGCGACCAAGCGCTGAAAGGACAGCACCTCTGCTCAACACACGTGACGGGACGATGGCGCCTCCTCCGCCTTGATCCAGCAAGGATGAAGGAGAGGTTGAGGAAGACAACTCCAATGGCAGCACGACGGCGTGGTGCAGCTTGGTGCAGCAGTTCGGCTGTGGCTTCGCCAAGCTCAGACGGAGAAAGAGAGGTGTTGGGAGGGAGGGCCGCGCTTCAATTGTGTATGCAGCCCTCCCTCACCCCTCTATTTATAGGAGGAGAGGGCAGGGGGCCGGCCATCTAGGGAAACCCTAGATGGGGCGGCGCCAAATGGGAGGAGGAGAGGTGGCTTGCCCCTGCCAGGGGGCCGCCTTTGCCCCTTTAGGGTTTCCTCCCCAAGCCCTAGCCGATGGGCCTAGGTGGGAGGCGCCACCAGCCCACCAGGGGCTGGCCCTCTCCCACACAGCCCATAGGCCCCCGGAGGGGTGGCCCTCCCGTGGACCTCCGAACCTCCCGTGGCCCCTGCACATTACCGATACCCTCAAACTTTCCGAGTCCGCTTAACCACTTTCCATATATAAATCTTTACCTCCGACCATTCCGAACTCCTCATGACGTCCGGGATCTCATCCGGACTCAACAACATTCGTAATCACATACTTGTCTTCCTAATAACCCTAGCGCCACCGAACCTTATGTGTAGACCCCACGGTTCGGGAGACATGCGACATAACCGAGACGACTCAGTCAATAACCAACAGGGATCTGGATACCCATGTTGGCTCCTACATGTTCCTCGATGTTGTCATCGGATGAACCAAGATGTCAAGGGTTCAAGCAACCCCAGATTCTATTCCCTTTGTCGACGGTATGTTACTTGCCCGAGACTCGATCGCCGGTATCCCAATACCTCGCTCAGTCTCAAGTATCGCAAGTCACTTTACTCGCATCAGAATGCATGATCCCGTGACCGCACACTTGGTCACTTTGAGCTCATTATGATGATGCACTACCGAGTGGGCCCAGGATACCTCTCCGTAATACGGAGTGACAAATCTCGCCTCGATCCGTGTCAACCCAATGTACACTTTCGGAGATACCTGTAGTGCACCTTTATAGTCACCCAGCCACGCCAGGACGCTTGGTACACCCAAAGCACTCCTACGGTATCCGGGAGTTACACGATCTCACGGTCTAAGGAGGAGATACTTGACATTGGAAAAGCTCTAGCAAAACGAACTACACGATCTTTGTGCTATGCTTAGAATTGTCTTGTCCATCACGCCATTCTCCTAATGACGTGATCCCGCTTGTCAATGACATCCGATGTCCATAGTCAGAAACCATGACTATCTCGTCACCAACGAGCTAGTCTACTAGAGGCTTACTAGGGACGACAGTAGTCTATGTATTCACACGGTATTACGATTTCCGAGTAATACAGCTTATAGCATGAATAAAAGACAATTATCATGAACAAGGAAATATAATAATAATGCTTTTATTATTGCCTCTAGGGCATATTTC
>JAHIAM010018159.1:0-14762 GCA_021605205.1 Aegilops longissima | reverse complement strand
GCTGCACACCAACAAGAACTTCACCAGCAGAGGACCAATCGGGTGATGCACCAATACCACCTCGGTACCTGGAGCAAGAGAAGGAGCGGAGCTGGTCCTCGCAAGATTTTCTACCATACTAACACTAGGGCCTGGAGTAAAAAGATTATAAGTTAGTTTGGTATTGGTACTTGTACTACCTTGTCGCTCGAAGTTGGTATTGTTGTTAACGATCTTTGGTATGAACTTGGCATTTCCTTCCAACCATCATGCCGAGGGTCGACGGGATATAAAGCTGATTCATTTGTTTTGAAACGAATTTTCAGGCACCTGATTTTTATTTGATGGGTAGCATAAGCACCTGCCGTCAATTCCTAGTTCTCCAAACTTTTCAAACAAGTGTATGCTCTTATTATCACGATGAAAAACAATATCCCTGCTGCATCCCAGCTTATCACCTGTACTTGCAGAATTCTCTTGTTTATTGAGCACGATATTGTTTTTTCAGGTCGAGCAAGTTTCAACTGGTTGTAGACTGCCCAGGCTTGGTTTTGTTTTTAACAGGCCCAGCCCATGACGACAACGAGGCACAAAGATCCAGCAGGTATCTATCGGCCTCCGCCCGCCAAATGTTAGTTATATTTTGTCTTACAACATCTCGCAGCACTTTTTTACTGAATCAAACACACAGCCCATTTCTATTTTCCTCTTGAAACGCATGTCCTACATCCGTTTTCTAATCTCTACCTATAGTTTTACTAGTTCATATACACGTATCATTATATTGAAAATACATAAAATTCACTTTTCATATTTACATCCTTATTTTTGTTGTTGTTTTCCTCCCGGCGCTGATTTTTTTACCACTCGGTATTCGCTAAACCAACTCAATTGTCCCACGCCTTATTTGCTTACAAAAGCAAAACAATTTTGTTGGCAAATCAATAAGTTCAAAAAATGTTTATCATTTCGATTACAAAAGTTCGACTCCACCAAATATGCAAAATAAGGTTGAACTTTTTGACCGTGGTCCCGGCAGAAAATGGGCTGCAATAAATTACTTGAGAATTAGCAAATGGGCTGCAAATTATTAAAACAGAGCAATGGGCTCTATGTTGTCTCGCCACAGATTTGGAGGCTGACTTGTGGGCCTACTAAGTTCATGCGCATACAAGGTTTATCGAAAAGAAACTTAGTCAATAATCGACTTACCAGCTGACTTTAGATATCAATCTAACGGCAATCGTGCTTCTTCGCTCGATCTTCATGCCCCACCCAAACCAGCGCCATCGAACCGCCGCCCCGCCCCATGGCCGGGTTGTGTTGTCGGGCAGGCCTCACGGCCCCATCATATACTCGCATCCTCGCATGTCTATCCTCTACTCACCCACACCTCCCGTTATTTTCCGTGACGGCAGCTGAACCAGTCAACCTCGATTTCCATCATGGCAGCCATCGCCGTGTCTTCCCTGCCCGGTCGCTCCTTCAGAGGCCTCGCTGCCGCCCACCCCGGTGCTCTCGCACGGCGTGGTCAACATGGTCAACGAACAACATCCATCGGACGTGGATCAGACGTGGAGAGGCCGACAGCTGGTCCATGGCCGCACACAAGGAAATGCCTCCTTATTACGCCGCAAAATAATGATTCCTCCACCGACATCCGCACCCGAAGGGCCTCTAGATTTCGCGAAAAAACGCTCCTCCGGCGACAGGTCGACGACTAACTATATCTTCGCACGCAAGGAAGTGCCTCCTTATTGCGCACAAAAATGAATACCCCGCCAGCGGGACCCACCATAGTGGGAGGCTGACTTGTGGGCCTACGGGTTGACGGGACAGAGGGCTTTGTTAACTTAGTCAATATGAACGATTCTAGCTCCAAAGGACTGCACGATGTCCATCCAACGGCCTTAGTGCTTCTTCAACCTCTCGGTCTTCTTGCTCCAATCACCAAAGCAGCGCCGGTCGGTTGATGCTCCGCCTCCCATGGTCGGTTGTGTGCCGCTGAGGCCTCACCGCTTCTACTATTCTCACCGCTGGCCAGGCTCGCGGCGACGGCAGCCTCACACCGCAGCCGAACCAAAGGAACCTCATACTCCTCTCGCTGGCTTCCATCGCATGCTTTTCCCTGCCCGCGCCCCTTTCTAGGACTCGCCGCGCCCACCGCTTCGGCCGGCGTGGCTAACGCTGACAAGGAACGGCTTCTATCAGACGTGGATCGTACGTGGAGAGGCTCGACACTGGGTCCACGGCCGCAGCAAGGAAGTGCCTCCTTATTACGCAAAATAATTATTCCTCCACCTGACAGCGGACCCACCGGACGGGCCACCGATTTCGCGAAAAAACATTTCCGACCATCGGGACCCACCAGCTACATCTTCACGCAAGGAAGTGCGCCGGCAAAAAGAACGATTCGCCGACCGCTGGGACCCATGTGACGCCCCAAGACCGGAGCTTCAGCTTGCCTTCCGTGGTTTCCAGTTTTGTCGTGTGTTTTGTTTTGTGTGTGCTTTCATCATGTCATCTCTTGCATTGCATCATGTCATCATGGCATCATATCATTAATTTTTAAAACTCAACTAAATAAATTGTATGGATTTTTCGATCCATTTAAACCGAGGGATTCACATGGTGACTTCTCTTTATAACATATCGTCCCAATATTAGGGAGCTATATAAAATATTCCTTTGTTTTTGGAATCACCATAACCCACTTGCATAATAAATCCCATGCCTTTTCTGCTCCGAGTTGACCTCAAAACCTTGCCAATTTTATTTCATCATTTTCCGGAGTTCCACCAAAAATCCTTGGGCCATTTTTGTTAAATTCTCATATTTTTGTGAGTCCGGAAAATTATCCGTGTGTCCAAATCCTTTCCCCAACCTCTCTTTCTTTTACTTCTTTAACTGTTTTCTCGCTAAAGAAAATATATAAGAGAAGGAGAGAGAAGAGATCCCAGCCAGGCCTCCTGCCATTTTTTTTCTCCCACTGGCCGGGCCTCTAAGGCACCAGCCCACCTAACCAACCCTAGGCCCCAAGGCCCAGCCTCCCTCGATCCATCTCTCTCCCTCGACTCCCACCAGCGCCCCACCCCTCGCTCCTTCCCGATCCCATCGTCCTTCCCATCTCCTCCTCGATCCCCTTCTCTCCCATCGCCCCATCCCTCGATCCTCTCTCCTCCTCGATCCCGCCCCTGGTCTCCCCTCGGCCTCCTCCCGATCCCATCTCCCCGCCTCTTCCTCGCCTCTTCTCTCCCGCCCCATGCCCTGTCAGCCTCCGTCGCCACACGCTCACGCTCGGGTCCTTCCAAGCCGTCCCAACTCCCGCCTGCTCAAGGCCGCCCTGCCACGCCGCCTGCCGAATTCGCCGAGCCTGCCATGGCAAGGCCCTCCGCACCACTGGAGGCCCTGCCGACGCCATGGCCGCCCCATGGAGTCCCACCGCCGGGACCAGATGGGCCTCGCCGCCGCCTCGCTCGAGCAGGGTGGAGGAAGGCTCTGTCTTTCCTCCCTGCTGCCAAGGCTCGGCAACCAGGAAGCCCGAGGAAGCCTCGTGGGTTTCGCCAAGTTCCTCCAACAAACGCACGACTACACGGTGATGCGCCATAACCCTCGATAGACCAAGTTCGACCACGTGGATGCGATAAGTACTCGATAAACGCCAAGTATTCACGATGATTCCAAGTACTTGACCCGGATGCGCCAAGTTTGATTATGAACGGTTGCACGTCCGACCCGTATTCGAACCTCAAGCGCCAAGTTCCACTACCGATGAACGCTTGAATCGGCAAGTACCACGACTACGACCGATGCCCCGAGGACACCGAGTTCGACTACACCCGTGATGCATTGTTCCTTCTACCGTCAATTCAACATCCACGGACATGAACAACTACTTCCGAGGACGAGATGTACCACTACCATCGAACGTGAACAACGACTTCCACTACGCCGTACGACTACTTCCCCACGAACGCTTCCACTCAGACGCACGCTCGGAGGTATAACCACCGAGATGACCGACCGTGATCGAATCATCCTTGCGATGCCCTCTTTGCCATGCCACCGTCTCCGTGGGAACCCAATACGGATCACCCCACCATCGCTTGCATGTTCCGACGTCCACACTTTCCTTTGCATCGGTATCTCAATCGAAGTTATCGAACCGATATGTTGCCGGGCATCATTTTCGCTACCGCTGGCACCCTTTTCGCTCCGCCACGGTGACATAATGCCTCGTAATATGCTCTTGTCAACATTTTCATAAAATTGTATAAACTTGCACATGTCATCCAGATCATGATAACAACATTTAAATGTTTAAAATTGTTGTTTGCTTTAATTTGCTTAACTGCCATGCTAAAATGATTTATTTCATAACTTTATAACCGTAGTCGGATTTAAATAAATTATATATGTAAATGGGGTGGAAAAATGCCTAGTTTAACATGGTCCACTTTATTTTCCTGTTTAACAACATTAAAATATATTTTAGGACAGATCAGTACCGAATCTGAAATATTGCTCATGAGGATTTTCCGAATTGTTGTTTCTTATTTCCGCCTCATTTAAACTTGCCTAAATAGTTAGTTTAAATATGCTCCACCTCTTGCCATGTTTAACAACATTTAATATTGTTGAGTACCTAAACGAGATCAAACTAAATATGTATCGAGGTGTCCAATATGCAACTCGCTGCATATTGAGCTCCACTTAATTTGTAGTATTGTTTGTTGCACTTTGCCATGCCATGCCTCATTAAACCGACATGCATCATATTTGTTTGTGCATCATGCCATGTTTATGATTGTGTGTTTACTATGTTGTTTGCTTCTTTCCGGTTTGCTTCTCTCGTTAGCTTCGGGTTCGCTCCGGAGTTGTGAGGATTCGCTCGACCACGCCTCGCTTGTCCTCTTCATGGACTTGATCTTCTTCCTTATGGGATTTCGGCAAGATGACCATACCTCAAATCACTTCTATCTTTGCTTGCTAGATGCTCGCTTTTGCTATGCCTATGCTACGATGCCTACCACTTGCTATATCATGCCACCCACATTGCCATGTCAAACCTCTAACCATCCTTTCCTAGCAAACCGTTGTTTGGCTATGTTACCGCTTTGCTCACCCTCTTATAGCGTTGTTAGTTGCAGTGAAGATGAAGTTTGTTCCTTGTTGAACATGGAGATGTTGTTCCTTGTTGGAACATGTTTACTTGTTGGGATATCACAATATATCTTATTTAATTAATGCATCTATATACTTGGTAAAGGGTGGAAGGCTCGCCTTATGCCTGGTGTTTTGTTCCACTCTTGCCGCTCTAGTTTCCGCTATATCGGTGTTATGTTCCCGGATTTTTTGCGCCCCTAACGCGTCGGGTGATTTATGGGACCCTTGACAGTTCGCTTTGAATAAGACTTTTCCAAGAAGGCCCAACATTGGTTTTACATTTGCCTCACCTAGCCTTTTTTCCCTTGGGAGTCGCGATCCCGAGGGTCATCTTTATTTACCCCCGGCCAATGCTTGTCTAAGTGTTGGTCCAAACTAGAGCCACTTATGTGCCGCCCGAGGCAACTTGGGGTATCGCCGGTTGTCAGACGATCGCTTCATCCGTCGTGGGCTCGAGACAGGTACGCTGCTACTATCGTGGTGTTTCGGCACGCCGAGGTCTTGCTGGACTTGTTTTATTGCTGTGAATGTCTTGTAGCCGGATTCCGAGACTGATCGGGCTTCCCGGGAGAAGGTCTATTCTTCGTGATCGCGAGAGCTTATCATGGGCTGTTGGGACACCCGCAGGGTTTGAACTTTCAAAGCCGTGCTCATGTTATGTGGCAGATGGGAATTTGTTAATGTCCGTTGTAGAAAACCCGGTTGATCTTAATTAAAATACACCAATCAGCGTGTAACTGATGGTCTCTTCTCGTCGGAGTCCGGAAGTGAACACGTGTTGGAGTTATGCTTGACGAAGTAGTTTCTGTGATCACTTCTTGATCATAGTTGTTCGACTGCTTTGCCTCCTCTCGCTTCTTTATGTGATGTTAGCCACCATATATGCTAGTCGCTGTGCAGCTCCACCTCACGCCTCCTGTCCTACCTTTTAAGCTTAAATAGTCTTGATCTCATGGTGTGAGATTGCTGAGTCCCCGTGACTCACAGATACTTCCAAAACCAGTTTGTGTGCCGATGAAACCGTGAGTGATTTAACCCGAGCTCAAGGAGGAGCTCATGAAGATCTTGTTCTTTGTTGTTTCGCTGAATTGATCAAGAGTGGAGCCAGTTGGGACGATCGATCGTGTAACATTTGGGGTAGTCTTCTTTATTTTGGTTCCAGAGTCGGACCTTGATTGTATCTCAGATGATGTAATGCTTTACTCATGTATTGTGTGAAGTGGCTATTGTGAGCCAACTATGTATCTCTTTTCCTTATGTATTACATGGTTGTGTGAAGATTACCTCACTTATGACATTGCTTTCAATGCGGTTATGTCTTCTAAGTCGTGCTTCGACACGGGAGATATAGCCGCATCGAGGGCTGCTATGTTGGTAATCGAGCCTTCCCACTTAGGAGCCCCTACTTGATTGTTTGTCATGCTTGTTGAGTCTAGAATGGAAAATGTTTTGAGTCTTAGGATTATATATATCGGAGAGTAGGATTCTTTTACTCCCCCCTTCGTCCGCCCGGTGAGGTATCCCGACGAGAGTTTGACTTTCTCTCCTCAAATTTCACTAAAAAATTTTAGGATCACGGGTATCTTGGAATCGTCCGATGGTTTTGTGACGAGAACATTGTTCTTGGTGCCTCCCGACATTTAGGGGTTGTGGCAGTGTCCCGGGAGTTGAGCTCCGAGGTGTTGTCGCCACAATTTTATCGCTGCAGTCTCGAATACCGAGTTTTGCCGACATCGAAATCTCTTTGTGCAGTTGTTGGTGAGATAACCCTGATAGCCCAAGATCGTATGAAAAGGGAGTATTGCCATGACTTGTATAACGGATGTTTTTCAAGGTCGAGGTACACGATTTCGAGGATTTCTTGGTTATGTGTTGACGGATGGATACAATGGATCTAGGTATTGTTAGTTTGGGTGATATATTTGTGTCCCTCAGTATCCCCAACACCAGATTGCATAACCGAAAGTTTCGGGAGTTTATAGGTGGGAATTCTAGTAGCTACAGTGATATCTTTCCATGATGTATGATTGGAGATTGGGGTTCAAAGTTTAGTGGTCCGCCCATTCACGGTCGATTTACAAGTGGTCGTAGACGCCTTAAAGAATCCTTGGCTATGCTGATTCGGGACGCCTTGTTTGTCATTCGTGACGCTCGCTATACGCCGTGGTCCGTGGGCCCCACCACTAACACTTTGGGCTAAATTCTATCATGTGTTTGTTCCGCTCATTCTTGAAGCCAACTTTGTTTTTGTTTTGTTTTGTGGTATTCGAGTTGCTTCAAGTCAAGTGTTGATTCCATACCTTATTCTAAATGGTGTTCTCATATTTCTATGTGAATACTAATCCTTATTGATCACCGAGCTTGTCATGTTAATTCTTTTCCAACCGCGTGTTTTCTTCAAGTGAATCCGATCATTCCAACATTCGCAAGATCAATTCTAAGCTTTTTCTCAACGGTGTTCGCTTTCATCCGACCCAAGTTGTTTTGATTTCCGCCTCCCACCCTTTTTTCGTCAAGGACTCAGATTTCTTAATCAAGTATCCATTTTATTGAGTGAAGTTTCTTCATTCTTTTCCTTTAATGTTTTATCCGTGATTTTCATGAAGACGCTTAAGGAAGCTTTAACCTTATCATTGTTCCATTCTAATTTTCTTCTCCCATGGACTCAAGTCAAGTTTTCAGTGTTGATCGATTCTTTTCATCATTTCAAATGCTTTCATGTCGGTGCATCTTTTAATCATCCACTTCGCTATTCAATTGTTCCGGAGTGTTGAAGATATCTCAAGATTCTAGTTTCCATTCTCAATTCACTCAAGTTCTTTTGAGGATGCTATCTCATTCAAGCCATTTAACTCTACCGTGCAATATCTATTTCAAACAATTGTTCAACGGTGGTTCTTTTGAGTGGGCCCTAACCACAGGTCTTTTCCCTGTGATCTTACCCGACTCTTCTAATTTTCCCGGAGCTATTCCCAAATTCTTTGCAAAGTTTGACGAAGAATGAATTATCATCGCCTTGGTTTTCCAAGATCTTCCAAATTATTTTCATTGTTGGTTCAACCTTCCTAATTTTCATTCCGAGTGCTTCAATAATTCATGGTGATGTTCTCGTGCATTCTCGAATTTTGAAGACCAAGAAGAGTTTTCTTAAATCTCGCTTTTTCTCTTCAAGATTCATGGTTCTAGCTTCGGCCATCCTCATAATTGTTTTGATTGTGAGAATTTTTAACCCACCCGAGCATTTCAGAGTCTTTTCAGTTTGATTCTTCGAGCCCATCATCTCGAATTATTCATTCAAGCGCTCAACTCGGTTTTCCAAATCTCACCGTGCATCGTCAAATATCCTCTAATCAGTTCATGATCTCTTCGCTCTAATGTATCTAAATTTTGTCAAGCATCCTTATTCGCTTTTACAATTCTTCCCGTGAATTGTGCCTTTGCTACGCTCATTCTCAATTATTATGGTGGTTTGTTCAAGAGTTCTCTTCCTTCGCTATCATATAGACTCATTCGTTCTTTCCAATCCTACCGTGGTTCGCTGAAGACCTTCCCAAGTTTGCGTCCATATCTATCTTAATCTTTTCTAGGGAATAAGTAGTATGCCAAACCGCTGCTTGTCAACAATCTAAATTGGTGAAGGATACGATAACATAATTCTTGGTCTTGTTTCATCCAAGTGATTGATTCATTCTTCCGGAGTTCGTAATGGTATCAATTTCTCAGTTCTAAGTTGTTCATCTCTTCTTTCCGGAGTTTGTTCATCATATCACAATTTCGCACGAGATGCTTCATCTTTTCTTTCCGGAGTTCCAACTTTTCTCGTTATATCATTTCAAAGCTTCATCTTATCACCGCAAGGCTTCACCTTGTGTTGTCAACTTCTCTTTCTTTTATCATCCTTTTGTTTACCGGAGTTCTTCATGGAGGCTCTACATGATGGTTCGCAAGGATTCTTTTAATTATTAATTGGTCTTCAAGATTTCTCTCGGTTATGACCCGCCAAGTTACACTTCTAAAATAAACATGGTGCTCAACACATGTTTTGTTTTGACTAGTTCAAGCATTCTTCTTCTTGCATTCAAGTGCAATTCTTTCTACCTTATCTCTTGAGATGGTGTTATGTCACTCTTGGCAATTTCCTTCGCTTTCATGATTCACATGTTGTCAAGAATGAGGTATTTTAAATCCATCAATCTCTTCATTGGACTTATCTTGGGCTATATGTCACCTAAAGCCTTCCCTAAGGAATGTTGATATTGTGGTGCTTAGCAATGATCCAAGTTTTTAACTATCCTCTCGGCGAAAGCAGTTTTCATCTCTTCGTTGATCTCAAGCAAGCATTTGTTTTCGTTAGTGGCAGAATTTCACCTCATAATTTTGAGATGTATTCATAAGCCCACTACAAGCTTTATCATTATCGTTGTTGTTTTTTCAAACAATTCGCTCAATCCTACTTGTAAGGATGCTCTTTCAAATTCATTTATGGTGGGAGATGTTGGTTTCATTCTTCGCTCTATTCATTCCAACTTTCTATCTATCATGCATTGTTTTCGAGGCATTGTGATGTTGCCTGTTCACCCATCACCTCGCTTTTGTAAAGATCATGTTCTTTTTCTTACTTATCCATTTAACCGGAGGTTGTGTCATCTCTTCAAGTTCTTTTCATCTTATCAAGTTTTCCTTCTTCTTTAGCCGGAGTGTTGCCCAAATTTTATCAATCTTATTCCTTGTCTATCTAGTTTTAACCGGAGTGGTTTCAATATCTATTTTATCACTTAACCTCTTGGTTCGCGCAGATCCCATGTTCATCTTTTCTAACGAGTGTTTTCAACTTTGTTCATCTTCGTTGTTTTCTTTCTTTCAAGTTTTCAACCTCTTGAGGTTCATTGGTTTCATTCGCTTGTCAAAGAAGCAACTTAGTTTTACCTCTTCCTCTCCCGCTTTTCTCCGTGCCATCCTAGATCTCGGACGAGATCCTCTCGTAGTGGTGGAGTGTTGTGACGCCCAAGACCGGAGCTTCAGCTTGCTTCCTGTGGTTTCCAGTTTTGTCGTGTTTTGTTTTGTGTGTGCTTTCATCATGTCATCTCTTGCATTGCATCATGTCATCATGGCATCATATCATTAATTTTAAAACTCAACTAAATAAATTGTATGGATTTTTAGATCCATTTAAACCGAGGGATTCACATGGTGACTTCTCTTTATAACATATCGTCCCAATATTAGGAGCTATATAAAATATTCCTTTGTTTTTGGAATCACCATAACCCACTTGCATAATAAATCCCATGCCTTTTCTCGCTCCGAAGTTGACCTCAAAACCTTGCCAATTTTATTTCATCATTTTCCGAGTTCCACCAAAATCCTTGGGCCATTTTTGTTAAATTCTCATATTTTTGTGAGCCCGGAAAATTATCCGGTGTCCAAATCCTTTCCCCAACCTCTCTTTCTTTTACTTCTCTTTAACTGTTTTCGCTAAAGAAAATATATAAGAGAAGGAGAGAGAAGAGATCCCAGCCAGCCTCCGCCATTTTTTTCTTCCCTACCCTGGCCGGCCTCTAAGGCACCAGCCCACCTAACCAACCCTAGGCCCCAAGGCCCAGCCTCCCTCGATCCATCTCTCTCCTCGACTCCCACCAGCCCGCCACCCTCGCTCCTTCCCGATCCCATCGTCCTTCCCATCTCCCTCCTCGATCCCCTTCTCTCCTCATCGCCCCATCCCTCGATCCTTCCTCCTCCTCCTCGATCCTGCGCCCTCGGTCTCCCTCGGCCTCCTCCCGATCCCATCTCCTCGCCTCTCCTCCGCTCTTTCTCCTCCCAGGCCCCATGCCCTGTCAGCCTCCGGCGCCACCACTGCCCAGCCTGTCTCTCCAAGCCGTCCCAACTCCGGCGCTTCTGCCTGCCGCCCACGCACCTCGCCTCGAATTGCCGAGTCTGCCATGGGCTGCCCTCTGCACCACCTGGAGGCCCTGCTCGACGCCATGGCCGCCCCCATGGAGTCCCACCGCCGGGACCAGATGGGCCTCGCCTCCGCCCTTCGCTCGAGCAGGTGGAGGAAGGCTCTGTCGCCTCCCTGCTGCCAAGGCTCGCAACCAGGGAAGCCCGAGGAAGCCTTCGTGGTTTCGCCAAGTTCCTCCGAACAAACGACGACTACACGGTGATGCGCCAAGTAACCTCTCTGATAGACCAAGTTCGACCACGGATGCGATAAGTACTCGACAAACGCCAAGTACCTCTACGTCGGATTCGCCAAGTACTTGACCCGGATGCCAAGTTTGATTATGAACGGTTGCACGTCCGACCCGGTATTCGAACCTCAAGCGCCAAGTTCCACTACCGATGAACGCTTTGGAATCGGCAAGTACCACGACCACGACCGATGCCCCGAGGACACCGAGTTCGACCACACCCGTGATGCATTAAGTTCTTCACCGTCGAATTCAACATCCACGGACATGAACAACTACTTCGAGGACGAGATGTACCACTACCATCGAACGTGAACAACGACTTCCACTACGCCGTACGACTACTTCCCTCATTTAAACGCTTCCACCAGACGCACGCTCGGAGGTATAACCACCGAGATGACCGACCGTGATCGAATCATCCTTGCGATGCCCTCTTTGCCATGCCACCGCCCGTGGGAACCCAACCGGATCACCCCACCATCGCTTGCATGTTCCGACGTCCACACTTTCCTTTGCATCGGTATCTCAATCGAGTTATCGGAACCGATATGTTGCCGTGGCATCATTTTCGCTTTCGCCGGGCACCCTTTTCGCTCCGCCACGGTGACATAATGCCTCGAATATGCTCTTGTCAACATTTTCATAAAATTGATAAACTTGCACATGTCATCCGGATCATGATAACAACATTTAAATGTTTAAAATTGTTGTTTGCTTTAATTTGCTTAACTGCCATGCTAAAATGATTTATTTCATAACTTTATAACCGTAGCTCGGATTTAAATAAATTATATATGTAAATGGGGTGGAAAATGCCTAGTTTAACATGGTCCACTTTATTTTCCTGTTTAACAACATTAAAATATATTTTAGGACAGATCAGTACCGAATCCAAATATGCAAGTGAGATTTTCCGAATTGTTGTTGTTGTTTCCGCCCTCATTTAAACTTGCCTAAATAGTTAGTTTATTATGTGCTCCAATCTTCTTGCCATGTTCAACAACATTTAATCTTGTTGGAGTACCCAACCCAGATCAAACTAAACATGTCAATGTGGGAGGTTTGTCAATATGCAACCTGCTGTGCATATTGAGCTCCACTCTAATTTGTAGTATTGTTTGTTGCATATGCCATGCCATGCCCTCATTAAACCTGACATGCATCATGCTTGATTGTGCATCATGCCATGTTTATGATTGTGCATTTATCATGTTGTTTGTTTCTTCCGGTTTGCTTCTCCTCGCTAGCTTCTGGTTCGTCTTGAGTTGTGAGGATTCTGCTCGATCACTTCTGCTCGCCTTCTCTATGGACTTGATCTTCTTTCCTTTATGGATTTTGCAAGATGACCATACCTCTAAATCACTTCTTATCTTTTGCTTGCCAGATGCTCGCTTCTTTGCTATGCCTATGCTACTTATGTACTGCCTACTTGCTATATCATGCCACCCACATTGCCATGTCAAACCTCTAACTATCCTTTTCCTAGCAAAACCGCTGTTTGGCTATGTTATCGCTTTGCTCATTTCCTCTTATAGCGCTGTTAGTTGCAGGTGAAGATGAAGTTTGTTCCTTGTTGAACATGGAGATGTTGTTCCTTGTTGAACATGTTTACTTGTTGGGATATCACAACATATCTTATTTAATTAATGCATCTATATACTTGGTAAAGGGAAGCGTCCCGCCTTATCCCCTAAGTTTTGTTCCACTGTCGGTCACTTCTAGTTTCCGCTTGTTACATCGGTGTTATGTTCCCTGTGATTTTTGCGCTCCTAACGCTGGGCCGGGTGATTTATGGGACCTCATTTTTCCGCTTGAATAAGACTTCTTCCAAAGAAGGCCCAACATTGGTTTTACATTTGCCTCACTTCAGCCTTTTTTTTCCCTTGGGGAGTCGCGATGCCGGTGGTCATCTTTGCCTACCCCCCGGCCAATGCTTATTCTGGTGTTGGTCCAAACTAGAGCCACTTGCGTGTTACCGAGGCAACTTGCGGGGTATTGCCGGCCGTCAGTATCGCATCGCTTATCCTATCGTGGGCCCGAGATTTGTGAGATACGCGCCGTTGCTATCAAAAGTCGCACGACGGAGGTTCCTAGCCGGGTCTTGTTTTATTGTCAGTGAACATGTCTTGTAGCCGGATTCCGAGATCGACCGGCTTCCGGGAGAAGGTCTATCTTCTGATCGAGAGCTTATCATGGGTTGTTAACACCCCGCAGGTTTGAATCAAAGCCGTGCTCGGTTATGTGGCGATGGGAATTTGTTAATGTCCGTTGTAGAAAACCCGGTTGATCTTAATTAAAATACACCAATCAAGGTGTAACTGTGATGGTCTCTTCGCGAGTCCGGAAGTGAACACGTGTTGGAGTTATGCTTGACGAAGTAGTTTCGTGATCACTTCTTGATCATAGTTGTTCGACCGTGTTTTGCCTCTCTCTTCGCCTCTTTATGTATGTTAGCCACTATATATGCTAGTCGCTTGCTGCAGCTCCACCTCACTGCCCCTGTCCTACCTTTTAAGCTTAAATAGTCTTGATCTCATGGTGTGAGATTGTTGAGTCCCCGTGACTCATGATACTTTCAAAACCAGTTTGGTGCCGATGAAACCGCAGGTGATCGACCCGAGCTCAAGGAGGAGCTCAATGAAGATCTTGTTCTTTGTGTTGTTTCGCTGTAATTGATCAAGAGTGGAGCTCAGCTTGGGACGATCGGGATCTGTAACATTTGGGGTAGTCTTTTTATTTTGGTTCCGTAGTCGGACCTTGATTGTATCTCGTATGATGTAATGCTTTACTCATGTATTGTGTGAAGTGGCTATTGTAAGCCAACTATGTATCTCTTTTCCTTATGTATTACATGGGTTGTGTGAAGATTACCTCACTTGCACATTGCTTTCAATGTGGTTATGCTCTAAGTCGTGCTTCGACACGGGAGATATAGCCGCATCGAGGGCGCTATAAACCCACTAGCTACATCTTCGCAGCAAGGAAGTGTCCGATACCGGACCCACCGGTCAAGTGTACATAGCGTTGTTATTCTGGTCGCGAACGTACGCACATACCGGTCGATGTAGAGGCGCACGCAGTCGAGTAGAGGCACACACGTAGCATGTACACGCACGCACAGCCGCTAGTGTGCAAGAAAGAAAATACGCCACATACGCATATCGGGCAGGGTCTCGAACGCCTATCACAGACAATGCACGCCGGGCTCGTGTACATGGCTGGGTCGAACGTAGAAACAGCGACGCGCCGTGTTCATGGGGAGCCAACCGCTGGGTCGGAACGGAATGCGCCGTCGTTCATCGGAAGGGCTTGGACGGAACAGCCGATGGAAACGAGGTTCGCGCATCAGAGAACGGAGGAAACGCCTTGTGTTCGACCGCCATGTTCAAACGGGATCCTGTTCATCGGAGGGGTCCGGCATCCGAA
>JAHIAM010018158.1:0-11969 GCA_021605205.1 Aegilops longissima | reverse complement strand
TGCTTGATACTTCTCGCCGCTTGCCTCCTTTGCACCAAAGAGGAAATGAGGACATCTGCTGGCTGGCGCCTCCGGCGCCTTTGGTCGCATGGCTTGCGCCATGGGCACCTCGTGAGGTACCCCGCCTTGATCTCTCCTGCCTCGCAAGCCAGCCTCGACAAGGTCAGGCTTGAGGAAGCTCCCGTCCGTCCCTCTGAGGCTTGGCCCTCACGAGGGTCTTGAGCTTGTGTTGATGAAGATGGGTCGACTGGCCACCCTTGAGCCACGCCAGCAGCGCAGTGCAGAGTCTGGTACCCCTGCTCCTGAACGCCGACAAGAGCTCCCGGCCCAAGGCGCCTGGACTTGGCTTACGGAGAAGCAGGCAGGCGAGCGCCTGGCTCCTAACAGCCTGCGGTCTTTGGGCGCCAGATGGCGTTGATTGGACGTGGCGCCTCGCTTCCTCATGACGCTTGACAATCAGGCTAATCGACAAAAAGAGCGGCACCTGCCTAGGCTTTTACCTTTGCCTTTCTCCACCATTGCCCAGATCCCTTTCTTGCTCCTATCCTTCCGCTCCGATATCCTCAGATCGTTCCGACCCGCGTTTCAGCAAGGTATGGCACTCGCCTCGACACCGGACGGAGCTTGGTATCGCTCATGGACTCCCCTAACGTGTCGGAGAAGAGCTTTCGCCCGAGCGCCCGGATGATGGCGGCGCAAGGCAATGACGGGCTGCGGTGCTCAAGGCTGGCTTCGCTCTTCCTAAGGACCAAGGAAGCACCTTCTATCCGCTCTTCGTGAGCGCCATTGCACCGGTCCGGTGCCTCCTTTCTAAGTTCTTCTTTTCCGTCCTCCGCCATTACAAATGCACGCCTCGCACCTCCACCCCAACTTTGTTCTCCTCCGGTGATCTTCGCTTACTACGTGAGGTTTCATGTCGGGTGCAGCCCTCGCGGCCTTGTTGCACCAATATTTTACCTCCGCCTCTGCGCCCCATCATCGCAGGTAGCGTAGCTTTGTCGCTGCATAACAGCTCCAATGCCATCTCGAGCCCGGAAGAGGATTGAGGGCTTCAGAGCAAGTGGGTCATGGTAGATGCCGGGCGATCCACCTCGGCTGATTCTGCCACGGAGCAGCCCACGCCCATCGACGCTTGGTCTCGAAAGCGAACTCGTGGATCCCCGCACGGCCAGGCCGGAGAAGATGGACGCGACTCGTGGTCGGCAACATGGCGACGGGCGGCTGACTGGGCGCCGCCTCCCGAGGGAGTTCCTGAGCACCGGTGGTCCCACTGCAATACTTGGTTCCCCAGGAGGCCTCGCCTGAGCCCCGTAGTCTTGGCCGACGAAGATCTCGCCGGGTCCTCCAATATTTGGTCGGGGAGACGGGCAGGCCGGAGGGCACTCCTGCACTCCCAGCCTTCGAGATGATTAGGAGCAGGTGGTGGACTCCATGACCGCTTAACGGGACGGGCCTATGCCTCGTGGAGGTTCCCAAGGACCCGCGGCCCCGGGCAACGGTGAACGTGTCTCCGCAACTCCAAAAGAGGAGCAAGAAGAGGAGCGGAAGAGGGCTCGACCGAGGCGACCGACGGGAGTCGAGAGCGCCCCCGGGCAGAGGTCCCAGGCCTCCGCCTCTTGCCGGATGATGATGAGGACGGCGATGAACGAGGTGGTGAGAGCTCACCCCGATCCCAAGAAGGACAGGACGGGCTGGTTCCACGCTGGTCTGCTCCGCCCGAGACGATCTGCAGACGCGCCTCCCGCCTCCCGAGCCTCTTGAGGCTGATCCTCGCACTGGCTCTCGGGCTTCAAGTTCGCCGAGGTTGCCAAGCCCACGAGCAATGACCAGAAGTGCTTGATTCTCATTTTGCTTCTGCTTCATCGCTGAGGCTTGATATCAGATTCTTGGCTAGGCCGACGCCGGAGAAGAAGTCAAGGGGCTCCGAGGCTTCGCCCGGGCAGCGCCCATCCGCGAAAGAAGGTGACGGTAAGACACGGGCCTCTCCTGCCCGGTCATCTCGCGAGCTCTGGCGGAGCTAGCCGGGGAGTTCAGCCTCATGACCCAAGCGACTCCCGAGGTACCTTGGCCGACGCCATCGCCGCAGCCGCCGGGCGCAAAAAGTCCGCCTTATGGTGCTGTGATTACGCTGCCGCCCTTCCTCCTACTCCGCCAATCGCCGCTTCCGACTCTTCTACTGTCCTTGATCGTGCCGCGCTGAATCGATCGTTACGGAAAGATCTTCCGGGCGCCGACCTCGCTGCGGCCGGACGCTTGAGCCGGCCTCCGCGGGTTCACTCGACGCTCGATTTGAGCGGCATTGGTTCAGGCCACGGGCTTGGACGAGGAGAAGCAGGTCGCCCTTGGGGCGGGCCGCCGTGACACCGCCTTGGGGAGGTAGCAACGCCCGAGGTCGCTGCAAGGCGCCGGAGAGCGAAGCTGTGGCTCCACCAGCTTGCCAAGGAGGCCGGCCCGCAAGAGAAGGAGGAAGACATGAAGGCCCTGAGGCGGCAGCCAAGGACCGGGATGCCAAGCTTAATGAGTGTCATGGCCTGCGCGCCTGGAGCAGGAGTTGGAGGCGAAGAAGATCGAGCGACGGCGGCGGTCCCGCCGAGGACCGCATGGCCTTTCGCTGGCCGAGGTGAAGGCTCACACCTTGCCGAGGTCGCCACGACGCCGCCCGAGATTCCACGGCCGGGCGCCAAGGACGGCCCCGCCGTTGCCCTTCCTGTCCGAGCCCTTGAAGATAAACACCTTGGCCTGCCCCACAACCGAGGCCGAGGCGCGGTCCGTTTTCTCGAGACCGACGCTGCCTTCACCCACGCCTACCTTCACGATCCCAACGCCGACCTTGACACTTGTTGAGCCTGTGAGCGGCGAGCTTGTCGCTGCCGGCCGAGGCCGGAAGGGTCGAGCGAGGCTCACGGGCGGTTCGGCCTTCAAAGACTAAGTCAAGCGAGGCGCTGCCCATCCCGAGGCTTCATGAGGCAACTCCAGCGCAGCCCGCCGCCAGCCGATGGTGCTAACAAGTGACTCTCCGGCTCTCCCCGCTTTCATCTCCGCAACATGCATCATGCCTCGTGGAGGCGCAAACTTGCATTTATGCTTGGAAAACAGTTATGGACTGTAATATTTGCTTTTGAATTCCTTGAGATTTATGCTTTCCTTCCTACTTGCTCATGTTCTACGTCAGAGCCCGCCTCACAGATACTCAGCCCATTAGCCCCGACCGAAACCAGGACGGACTAAGGAGTGAGGGGCTACGTGACAAGTTAGGCTCCCGAGTTGCGGTTTAGGAGTCCCCTGACGCACTAATGCAAGTAGGAGGTGAGATGTATGGGTGAATTTACCATTCTACGCCAGCAGAGCCCGCCTCACAGATACCTCAACCGCCGTAGCCTTTCGGAACTAAGGGTGAGGGGCTACGTGACCAGCTAGGGCTCCTCGAGTCGCGATGCTCGTGGAGTCCCTTGACGCTCAAATGGCCTCGACTTGGCTCGGCCGGAAGAGACGCAGGACGAACCAGGCCCGAGGGGCCTGGCCGGGTGTCAAGGCGTCTGGGCGTGACCTGTGTGTAGCCTCGTGCCCAGCCCTCGCTGCACTCCCGAGGGGAGGCGCAGATGAGGCCGACATTGAGCTCGGCCCCCGAGGTTGATGCGCCGGGCCCACCTCGCTTGTTTATCACCACATGAGCATAGTGCTCCAGATGGACGGGCATAGCCGCCCCTGGAGGTTGTCAGCCAAAGATAGAGCATGGTGCTTCCACATGGGAGGGGGCCTCCCGAGGAGCCCTGGCGAGGCCACCTCGGCCTCGACACGCTAGCACGGTAGGGCCCGACGAGGTGTATCTGGGCACCGTGAGCCACGGACTCCACGGGCCCTACCTCAAGGCGGGTTGCGCTGCACCGGCCTTAACTTGTGATGTGTTCCTGCAAATTTGTTAGATGTCGACGCCCACGCCCCGGGTCCCGCCTTGCCGGGCTCACCTGTCACGGTATGCTGTGGCGATGTCGTGGACAAGGCCGAGGGTGACGGCCGAGAGCCAGAGGAGCCCATGAGTCACGATGCTGTGTACCCCCTTTAACACGCAAGTGGCCGATATGAAGGAAGAGGGTGCCATGGGCACCAAATAACAATCATGATGGGTCAAACACATAAACCGAATAAACGCAAGAGGGATACATGCCACGGGTCTGCTTGGGGATGATGCAGCCCGAGGTGCCCTAATAAGGTAAACTAGAAACATGAAGCAAAAGGGATACACGCAGGACGGACCCACGTGGCCTAGGAATTATGCAGCCCTGGGGGCGCTCCCATCCTAAAATGAAACTCAAGGATGTCACCGATAATGTTGAAGATGAGCGGACACTGCACCGGAAGCCGATTTCACGAGCCTCGAGGCCCGGAGCCTCGGAGGCCCGAGGCGGGTGGCCTCGCGACCATCTCCATCTCCTCCAGATCGGAACGCCTGCCACCGAGCCTCCTGTGATGCTCTCATGAGGCGCCGGCTGGCGAGCTGCTCGCAAACCGTAAGGCTTATAACATAGTGGGTGGACCTTCACAGCCCCACACATGAGGGCCGAGGCCCCGAGAGGCGGCTGCTGAGCCTGTATGTCGATGCACACGCAGCCCTCCATCCTCGCCTGGATGGGGAGCTACAGCAAGCGGCCGCCACTCATGACTCTTGGCCTCGGCAGTCCCAATGATCTTGGTGATGAACTCCCGAGGGTTTGGCCCTCCTGCCTCGGCCTTCCCCGAGGGAAACGGGCTTTGAAACACGCCCAAGTGGTGCCCAAGTGCCCCTCGTGATCTTAGCAAAGTCGGTGGCCCTCCAGAGAGAGCCCCAGCCTTGCTCAAGGAGGGCGCGGGCCGCCTTCCTATGCGAAGAAGGAGGTGCCCTAACAGCGCACCCCGAGGGGTCTTCTCCCGAGGGGCCTGGACAGCGATGTCTTTCTTCTGGAGCAGCCCGTGAGCCTCCCGCCCCTCGTGATCTGGTTTCAATTGATGCGCTTGAAAAGCACGCCTGTGGAACACATCGGTCTCTTCGCAAGGCACCGTGGATGACTACCGCTTTAGCATCTTGAGGACATTGTAGCTGAGGGTCACGCCATGAATTTGGCCGAGCTGGGTACCCGAGGATGGCATTGTACGGTAGGCGAATGTGGGCGACGCCGTCGGAGCTTCGGCGGTAGTTGTCGCCGCTCAAGGTGACAGAAGGCGGACTGCCTAATCGGAACCGTGGAGCCACTGCGACTCGAGAAAGGCTTCTGGTAAGTTGATTGTACGGGCACTTGGAGATTGTTGAATGTCTCGACGGACAGTGACATTGAGCCCTCGCGCCACCATCGGGAGAGTCCCGTGACTTGCACGCTTGTCGATGATTGGGAAACAAAGCATCGAGGACTCGGCGTGGGGCGACTTCACCTGATCCGCCGAGTTGAACGTGATGGCGCATGCCGACCACCCGAGAGGGGCGGGCTTCAGCTTGGGAGGACTGCCTCACTTTGGGCTTAACCGCTTGAAGATGCGTGAGAGGTGGGCTTGAGCTCCCCCAGATGCAAGCATGCGCTGCCCGGAAGCCCCCCCTCGCCCCGATGATGGTCTTCATTTCTCCTTGCTACGGTGGTAGAGGAGGGAGGCTCTGTTTGGGCGATCTCGCGAGGCTGATTCCTCCAGCCTCCTTCACGAGGCGGGTCCCTCCAACGCCCTCGCGAGGCTGATCCTCGCCACGGTCCTCGTGAAGTCGGTCACGCCACCCTTGGCGAGGGCCACGGTCTTCCTAACGCCATTGCGTGTCGGGCGCCGACCGATTCGCCTTCTCGCACAGCTCGAGCTCTTGGCATTCGCTGGTGTTGTGGTGTGGAGGTCGGGTACACGCAGCATCGGCTGCCCTTGGAAGACTCTGGCTGATCCTCGCCGCTGGTATCTGGTTCGCCACAGCACGGCAGCCCCTTTGGCGCTTCACGCCCTCGACCTTGGGCTTCTTCTCTCCTGGTCGGCAATTGGCAGCTCGAGGAGGGAGAGGCGCCCTTCCTTAGCTCTCGGCGCACTTGGTCGCCAAGTTGAACAGCTCCAAGGATGTGCACAGTCTTCATGCATCGCCAGCTCCTCCTTCATCTTGACGCACACACATCGCCGGAGAAGGCCGAGATGATGGCCTTGGTCACCTTGGGAATCTTGAGGTGCGCTGTTGAAGCGCTGGATGTATCGCAGGCTCTCCTGGCTCCTTGATGCGACGATGTCGCCACGGCAGGAGGCCGGTCCGAAGTGCCTTGGAAGTTGGCGATGAAGCGGGTGCACATCTCGCCCCGTGAGGAGATCGTGCCAGAGCTGTGTTCAGAGCCAAAGGGCACCGCCTTTGAGTGCATGGGAAACCAGTTCGCCATGACCTTTCGCCCACGCTGGCGGGCTTGCGATGCCCAGCTCAGAGCTGGAGGAACTCCGGGGTCGGTTGTGCCGTCCAGAGCGAGGAGGCAGGTATGGCTTGAACTTGCCGGGTCACGCGATGTCGCATAGCTCGGCGGTGAAGGCGGCAGCTCAGAGTGGCTACGGAGGCCTTTTGGTGACGGCGGCTTGATCTTGCGATCTCGCGGCGCCGCCGGGCTGGAGCAGCGCTGGGTCTTGGCGTGTCTTAACAGAGCGCGGTCGGACGGGCCGTGTAGGGAGCACTGGCAGCTTGGGGCGAGGGACTTTGGCAGCTCGCTTGCATCCGTGTGCCGGACGGAGCGGTTCCGCCAGGCCGCGCGGCTTTGGGGCTAAGGCGCTTTCTTGAGGGGAGGCGGCGAGACGCTTCGAGCTTCATCGTTCGGTAAGGCGGGCGCGTGCATCGAGAAGGACGGCGCGGGAGCCTTCGCGCGCGGATAGCCGGCGACGCTGCCGCGCCACTCCTAGTAGATGTCGCCGACGGGCGGAGCAGAAGAGCTCGCTTGCCACGGCGATGCGCGCTCGAGAGTCTGCGGGCGCGGAGCGCGCGAGACGAAGAACCGATGGGGCGAAGCGAGGGAGAAGCGTGCGCCGCTCGCCACGGATGGATGCTGGATGATGTTGTCGCTCGCTTCCCGCCGCTGGCGGCGCGACGGCCGACGACGGGAACGGCGGGGCGGCCGCCAACGGGGCCGCTCGGGCGACGCGAGTGAGAGCGCCTGGCGCTTAGCGCGGCCCGACGAGCTCCACATGGATGCGATGGGCGGCGAAGAACATGAAGGCGGAAGACGGATTCCGTGCACCCTATTCCGGCGCCAAATGTCGGATTTTGGGTTCCGATATCCTCTAGGTTTGAACTCGGGCACGCGAGATCTCACCTCCACCTACCAACACCGTCGCTTCGCAAGGATCTAAACTACACAAAGAGCAACACAAGGGACATAAGGTTTATATCGTTCGGGCCACCATTGTGGTGTAACACCCTACCCAAAGGGTGGTGTGGTGGATTGCCTCTGGGCTGATGATGGATAAGACAAGGAAGAACAGCCTCGGAGGGTCTCGTTCTGGCACGCGCGATTTAATGCTAGGGGAGTTCGGCCGCTTCTCTCTCTCTCTCTCTCTCTGCTTGATCTCTAGCTCTGTTTCGATTCCGGATCCCTCTACCCTGTGGGTGGCCGGTCCTATTTATAGGCAAAGGCCTTGGGCCTCTTCCCAAATATTGAGCGGGAAGGGCGCCAAGAATTGGCCATTTTGAAGGGGAACATCTAGTACACTTATCCTGACTAAAGTTGGTCCTCGCCTGCCAAAGGCTCTGACGGTGACGCCGGCTTGGGCTCCATGATGACCTCCTTCCTGCCATTGTGTTGGTCTTGGTCTTGTTGCACCGAAATGGTTGCCTTTGCTTGATACTCTCGCCTGCGCTTGCCTCCTTGCACCAAAGAGGAAATGAAGACACGCTGGCGGGCGCTCCCGGGCGCCTTTGGTCGTCCATGGTTTATGCGCCATGGGCACCTCGTGAGGTACCCCGCTTGATCTCTCCGGGCCTCACGAGCCACTCGACGAGGCTGGCTTGAGGAAGCTCCTGTCCGTCCCTCATGAGGCTTGGCTCCTCGCGAGGGTCTTGAGCTTGTGCCGATGAAGATGGGCCGACTGGCCACCCCTTGAGCCACACCGCAGTCGCAGTGTGCAAGTCTGGTACCCCCATTCCCGTAACGCCGACAGATACTTTAATGCTATGGTTGGTGTCGGTGTCAAACCGCGGATCTCGGTAGGGGGTCCCAATTAGCGCCTAGGCGGATCGGTAACAGGAGACAAGGGACACAATGTTTTACCTGTGTTCGCCCTCTCGATGGAGGTAATACCCTACTCCCGCTTGATTAATATTGATGATATGGGTAGTACAAGAGTAGATCTACCACGAGATCAAGGAGGCTAAACCCTAGAAGCTAGCCTATGGTATGATTGTTGTTCGCCCCACGGACTAAAACCTCCGTTTATATAGACACCGGATAGGTTAGGGTTACACAGAGTCGGTTACAATGGTAGGAGATCTACATATCCAGATAGCCAAGCTTGCCTTCCACGCCAAGGAAAGTCCCATCCTGGACACGAGACGAAGTCTTCAATCTTGTATCTTCATAGTCTTGGAGTCCGCCGTGACGATAGTCCGCTATCTCGACACCCCTAGCCCGACTCCTCAAGAGCTCCCCTAACTAGGCTTCAATGACGACGAGTCCGGGTGTTGATTGTCTTCGCATTGCAGGCGGGTTCCTCCTCCAATACTTCATAGAAGGTTTTGAACACAAGGATAGTGTCCGCTCGCAAAAGAAGTTCCACATAACACCGTAGAGAGAATAATTTTGCACAGATTTGCCGACGATTCGCAAGCGGACATCACACCACGGCATGCCTTAATATGAATCTTTTTACTGTTCCACCTCAGCGTGTTTAGCGAGGCGGTTTCTTGGCACGCCTTATTAAAGCATAGATCGGCCCTTATCCCGGATTCTCATCAATGCGGACGTGGTAACCCAACCGTGCTCCATTGGCACGCCTCTATCAAAGGCGAGTCCTAGTCACCACGGGTGGGCTCTAGTATCCAACCTCTTTATAACGAGACCAAGGCCCTCTCCTTTTTACACCCTATATCGAAGTTCGCCGCTTTGAGTTCCAACACCCAAAGCTTCAGATTCAGGCGCTTGACCTTCGACGATGTCCGGCCCACCAAAGCACGGCCGATGGATGTCTTCCTCCGTCACGAAGAAGAGGTGCAAAGCTGCGAGACGCCAGTATCTAACCGCGTAGATCTCGATAGGCTACCTGCCCTGTGGCAGGTCATTCCCACTCCCAAGCCCCCAAGAACGTGGTGTTCGTGGTCTCACCTTCCCGGGTTTAGGCTTCGACTCGATCCCTTTGTGCGGGGGCTCATGTTTTATTATGGGCTTGATTTCCATGACTTGAACTGAGTCCATCCTCCATATCTCGCCATTCATTGTCGATAGAGGCCTTCCTCCATATTACCCCCACTTTGGATTGTGGCTCAAGACCTTCAAGGTGGAGCCAAAGATGATCAAGGGGCAACAAGGAGAGTGCAGAGGGGCGGTCATAAGCAAATGTGCTGATGTTCGCGGGCCCGAGGTCTCTTTTCAAGAGGAGCTTGGTTAGGCAACGGGAGTGGTTTTATATCACCGCCCCTGTGGGCACCAAATGGGCGTGCCCCTGCCTCGCTCAGGTCCACCACGCTGGCCGGGCATCATGGGTCAACAGGCTCGATTAGGGCCGCCCAAGGACGCTCGCCAGGGCCGATTCGAGACCTCCAGAAAGAGGGATCAATCTGGTTGCAAGTGGCGCAGGTTATGGTGATCCGCGCCTCAGCCTCGCAACGCCGCCTCCGCCTGTGGAATTCAACCGAGGGACCACGAAGCCTAAAATTTTATGGGCACGACGCCCATGGAGATGTATAAACTGTTCTTCGGATCACAAGAGAAGTGTCTCAACTTGACCGAGGACGCAGGACTAAGCTGCAATCGCCAGTATACTCAAGTAGGTAGTCATGTAACCGACAAGCTTATTCATTCATTTATTTTATATATATGCCCTTTAAAGGAGCCGCTTTTGAATAGGAGGATAGCCAAGGCAAAGTTAATAAGGTGTCGCCCTCCGAGAGACCACGCCGGATCCCATGCCGACCAAGATGTTGAAAGTCGCCTTTTGAAGAAGGCGAAGGGGGAGCGGGAAGCTACTCACTCCACGAAGGAGGCTATCAAGGAAGGAGGGATTAAAAGTCCCGCCTTCGAGGAGAGAAGAGGACCTGCTTCGAAGATCCGGAGGTCAAGGCCGAAGAGGGAAGGGAATCTACGCTTGAGAGTCCGGCTACGGGAAGTAACCCAGCCGCACTATTTCCCCAAGGGATCAGCCTCCAACAGCCGTAAGTAAAAAGAAGGGTCTTGTAAATGAGGAACATCCTCAGTATTTATTTATGAAGATAACCGAAATTGTACCTTGTAGTTCGGACCTCAGCCCTTCTCAAGCAGAGCTCGCTTCGGGGATCTTTCTTCCGAGATGATGGAGAGCGAACGCCCACCTGTCGTGACTCATGAAGCGGACGACCCGGAGGTGTCGCCGCGAGGGTTCCCTGTCCGCGGGCCGGATGGTCCGCGCCAAGTGGTGTGCGGTCGGAGGAGCTGAAGGATCTGCCGGGCGAAGCGGTTATCTCGTAAGATCACCGTGGTCTAATGGGTACGGTGATTGAAAGAATTGCATCCGCAGAGAGCGGATTGTAGAAGCCGGCTTACGACGGGTTTGAGGTACGCAAAAATAATGTACCTTCGGCTTATATATAAATGCCCATGTATAGATAGTAGCCCCGAGACTTGGTATGTTGTCAAAATTGACGACGGGCCCGAGGATCAAATTTCGTTTTAACATATCGCCGCCCTAACAGGGGCGGGCGTCCGGAGGCCCCGGATCGATGAATATGCCGAACTAAAGCGCACTTGACGAGGCGGATGGCATCGCGCTGGTCAATAAACGGTTTGACGAACAAAGGTATGCGCCTTGCGGACACCTGTAAGGGAGCTTGACGCCCATGTCTTATATTCAGAAATTTAATGCAGATGATGCCCCGGAAGAGCTGCGGCGAATCCTCCCGAAAAGAGCAAGCCAGAATTAGTAATATCCTTTAAAGGCCAAGAGCTAGAAGTGAACGGGATGCTCACCGCCGGGAAAGGAGATGGCCGATATCCAAAAGTTGAGGAATACTACCGATCCCGAGGTTTTGAAAAGAACGCAAGTGGAACAAGAGGGTTTAAAAAGGCCCGCTGAATCCAAGAATCCGGTTTGAGAGCTGCCAAGGAGGAGCTGACGGTGGGGAATTTGCTGGAAAACCATTTCTGCGGAGGAAATATACGATCCAAAGTATGCTCGTTAGATAAGTTGTGGAGTTCGGAGGATGCTTATCCGGACTTGGCGGCAAGGCCGGACGCTGTTAAGCACTTCCGCCGAAAACAAGGAAGAGCTTATATTGGCGATTCCATAGTCCGAGCGCCCTCCGCCATCGACCATCGTGCCCCGAGCTGAATCGACGTCCGATTTGCATGAAGCATGTCTTGACTCACTTTTGGCCGTGGACCCCATTAAGAGCTATTTTGGTTTAGTGCAGCAGCCTTTGGGCGGTACCGCCGACGACGCAATGAAGTGATCGGGCGGGAGGGGGCGCGGATGGCTCGCCCGTCAAGACATACCGGGCAGAGATGAAGGCCAACGCGATCCCAAGATTCGGAGGGAGTGCCGGCACTACTTTGAAGAAGTCCCATCCGCCTTAATAGAGACGCAGGTTTCAAGGATATTATGTTTAAATGACATGTATTATTTGTGAAAACAATGTTTTAATATAATATAAGAGCTTTTTATACTTTGGCTCAATAGCAAACTACCCCCCGGCGGCCGCTTATGATATGTATATATAACTGAAAGATGGCAGCCTTGGTTTCAGCCCCACGCATAAGCGGGGTGTTTGCAAAGAAAGCGCTTTTCACACTTAATCCAACGCCTTGGTCCTGGGGTTA